>OU893336.1:28270412-28546466 GCA_918026875.4 Diatraea saccharalis | reverse complement strand
ATATATAACAGAAACTTCTCCTTTAGAACGGGCGTCCACACACAATGGCATATCGATACGATTTTATTGGCCGTACGATTTTATCCTTCTTATCCGAAAAGTGCAATGCCTTGTACGGCGAGCAGACCCAGAATATAACGTCTATACAAATTTTATGTCAGCGCCATTTCTATAGAGAACGTTGAAGATGATATGACGTAAATAGTGATAGTAACATTATTTGTAAATAACGAGGATCCGTATTTTTTTTACGTCAAAGGAAAAAAAAATCAAGTGTATAACTAAATTGTTGAATATTAAATATATAGAAAATGAGCAATTTAGTATTTGATTTTGAACTTTCATCATCACATCACCAGCCCTTTTACGTCCCCACTGCAGGGGCTCAGGCCTTCCCTATGGATGGTTAAGGAGGATGGGCCATGACCCTCCACGCTGGCCCAATGTGGATTGGAGGGTATTAACGACTGCAAATGCAGCCGGGACCAACGGCTTAACGTGCCTTCCGAAGCACGGAGTATCTCGAGATAATAATTTTTTGGTCACCCATCCCGTGACCGACCCTTGCGAAAGTTGCTTAATGACTACGATCGCAGGCCGCGGCGCTTATTCACTGCGCCACCGAGCTACTCTATAGCTAGCTAGATTTTGAACTTTAGATAAGTTAAATTAATAAAAAATAAAGTAATAATGGTTTAAAAGTCCAATTTAGTTCTTGAAATTTCTTCATTCAATTAATTTCGTTTACCATCACTTGAATTCCTCATGGCAAACAGTAAAGTCATTATTTTTCTATTAAGTAATGAAATAGCTACAAAGTAAATTGTAAATGTTAGTAAATTATAGGGTACAACACAATAGAAGGACAAATCAATTAAATTCGTATTATATGATGTCAGTTTCGACTTAGATATTTATTTATTTTATTTATTTATTTATTATTACAAGCTTATGGCTATTATTACAGGTAATCCCAATACAACAGCGTAGCCACATTATATTATTATTATTATTATTATATTGATTGGTCTTTGTCTTTGTCTATATTGATTGGCGCTTTATTTAGCAAAGAAGTATATTAAGTTCCTGCAAAAGATTAAATAAGTCATTAGTAGCCTAATGATAATGCTAAATAGTATGCGCATAATTTTTTTATTATTAATCACTTTTTTCTGAAAACAAAAACACATCTTTTGAAAAATCACAATGACTGTGAAGATTTGTTAAAATGTAAATGCAAGTTATTTACTTTTTCATCATTTTATCTTAAAACTCGATAAAAACTTAATTTGCATATCTAAGATTCTATTAAGAATTTTTTTTTCTAAACCCACAGATACTTGTTTTCATTTAACTACTAAATATTGACATAGGCTATATTTTAATTTGTACCTATGGGATTGCTCTTCATATTACAGCTATTTATTCCGTGAAAACATAGCACTTAGACGATTAGGCTTTTGTGTAATTTGAATTATACAGAAATAGGTTTCCATATTGAGTTGTGTGGTAGTTTACTAATTCAAAAGGTCATTTGAACCTAATAACTTTACACAAATACTTTAATTCGAATAAAAAAAAATGTTTCATGACATCAAAAAATAGTAGGTTATATATATATATGTGTGTGTTTTCGTGCAATCGAGTTTTTAGATTTTTAAAATAAAATTTTTATTTTTCAATTATATTTATCAAAAATTTGTGAACTTAAGTCAACCACAGCTTGGTCCAAAGTAGTTCTTGGCACTTAAAAGCTTAATAATTAACGAACGGCTCACTATATCTAAAAACGGTCTTCGCACACTTCTTATATTTTTGAAAGACCTATCCAACATACAACCTTACCCCAGACTATATGGAAATCGAAAATATTAAAAATCATCCCCACTTTACAGGGATTTTGATTACAGTTATGTGTTAAGTGACACTCGGAACGTTAAGACAAATCGATTGATGTATAAATCATCAAAATTGGCCAAGCCGTTTGGTCTCTACAATGATATATAGTAAACAAAGTAAACATACATACATATACAAACATAGTAAACATAATGGTAAGTTTGTAGTTTCTTATCCAACTATAAACAATACTAGGCCCATATGTTATTTATTCAACAAACGTATAAACTGAATAGTTTCTCTTATTAATATGAGTACAATGTAACGCATTGACCGCACTCAATAGGCGGTAACCCTGCGAGTGCGTTCGACGGGTCTTAACGACCTGACGTTAGTTTAATTTAATATCAACTGCAACAAGACGCAACTCTTGGGCTAAACTTAATAAGGTAAAGTAAAGTGTAGACTGACAATTAAATTTACATATTGTATCCAGTCTTTATTTGTTAAGTAGATTAATGTATTCATTTTTAATTAATATTAAGAGATATAATTATTTAATCATAGGTGAGTTAATTTCATGGTATTTTCATTAACTATCATCATTCCGTCGCGCGCGTCCAGTCGATGCACACGCATCTCGCTCAGACGCACATACTGTGTACGAACGGTGATTTTAAATCAGTTCAGTGATACCTACAGAGTTGATTGGATTTGGCCGTAAATATGTCGTTACAGCGCTCGCCGCCAAAGCCGTTTACCTCTAACCCAGATATTTATATATCTTCCGATAAAGACCAGTACATGAACATTAGAAAACGGAAGCAACCGGATAATGATGACATGTACACAACGTTAGAAAGAAAATTCGAACAGCAATTTATAATATTGAGGGAGGAGATGACGCGCTCAATTACAGCCACCATCGAGGCCACCGTACAGACTACAATATCAAGAGAGCTTTTCAAGATTACATCGTCTCTTGAAGATATTACAAAAAGCATACAAACACTGAGTGCTGAAAACAAATTGCTTAATAAATCCATAACGGAGACAAACACACGTATTACGGAGATGGAGAAATCATTGAATTATTCATCTAACCGGCAAGACACATTTGAATGCCGGCTTAAGGTCGTTGAGGATTGTAATTTATTAAATAAAGAACTTGATAATAAAGTTAAGAACATTGAATACAAGTTATTGGCGATTGAACAGCAGGCCCGATTGTGTAACGTCGAATTGGCTAACTTACCGGAGAGGCGTGGTGAAAATTTAATTAGTATTCTTGAACAGCTATGTGCTATAATGAACTATCAAATAAACCCCACTAATGTCATATCGATACACCGTGTACCGCATGCAGATCAAAAGAATAATCGCCCGAAAAACATCATAATAAAATTTACCACCAGGATTGTGCGTGATAACTTTATTTCAGCCTACCGTACTACAAAAAATATAAGTTCATCTAAATTGTTAATATCGGGACCCGATCATACTATATACGTTAATGAACATTTAACGCTTTACAACAAGCAGTTATTTCGACAATGTCGAACTGCAGCTAAGAAGTGTGACTACAGATATGTGTGGGTTAAGCACGGTATTATCTTGGCTCGCAAAACTGACACCTCACCAGTTATTGCCATACGAACAAGTGAAGACGTCTCAAGGATCAAATAATATGTGTATTAATCATTTAAAATATAGCGAATCGTTAACTGTTAGACTGTATGTATACTCTTCAAATATATTAGATCTGGTAAACTGTGAGCCATTAGTAAAGTTGGGTTTTTATGCTATTACTATAATGAATGCAATTTGTATAACTACTGTGTCAACAATACAGTGTTTATGTTTGTGTTTTTTCATATTGATTACTGATTTATTCAATGTATTCATGTTAATGCAGTTTGAGGTTAAAAATACATTGTCATATGTAAAAAATATAGGGTTGAATGGTTCTGTTCGTGATAACTGGATTCATATAGACTTAATTCCAAATTATGAATGTTTTGTTCTCTATACGCGCACAGATCTTACTGTTTTAATGTGTCATTCGTCATTTTATCTTGTTAGGGTGTTTCTGATAACCTGGTCACATAAAATAATACTTATAACTAGTAATTGTCCATACATCCAATTTGTATTCTTGGAAAAAACAAATGGTATGAATATCTTGCTGTGCGTTGTGAGACCTGTTGAAGGGCATGCATGTTTGACCAACAATGTTGGGATTTTTTATCGGGTGCTATATATTTGTTTTATTTGTAATACCAACTTAAATGATAAGCATGATAATAATTGTGGACTAATGAAATATATATATATTAATTCAAAGTTATATTTTATTCCCTTTCCTTTGTCAACAGCACAAATAATAATCAAAAATACCATAACTATATATATTACTAAAAACTTAATATTTAAACAACTACAATTATTTTTAACAAACCTATTACATAATACTTATAAGTTGGGCTATAATTATAACAATGGTACAGTTGCAACGCAGCATCAAATGCATTATAAGTACAATATGTTGTCCAAAGATGAAATAACAAACTATAAATCTATCTCGTTAATCAAAATACTATGTAACAAAATAATAAGATATAATGTAAGTACTATCAGATGGGTGTTGAATGGATGTGGTTACTTATATATTAGTAATTCGAATCTTTATAAAGATGACCCCCAATATTTTACGTTTCTTTTGTCAGATGAACACATTTATTCGCCCAAGAGAATAATTAATATTAGATTATATATCGTTAAGAAGCTACTTAACTGCGGCAACTGTGATGGTGTTATTACGCTTAATATGCAAAATATAATATTGGTCGACTTACTTATTTGTAAGCATTACAATCTTTTACATTGCATATACTTGATACTGACGGACACAGCATATATTTTTATTTTACAAATATTTTATACTTTTAACAATAGTAATGGATAATACAAGGATATCCTTATATTACCAAAATTGTCGAGGTCTGCGAACGAAATTAAATATCTTATTTATGAACATTCTAGCCAATGACTATGATATCATAGTATTGACGGAGACCTGGTTTCATGGGGACATATCTGATAGTGAATTCATTGATACGCGATATCGAGTGTTTCGATGCGACAGAAATAGAGGGCGTAGTGGACGGAGTGATGGTGGAGGCGTGTTAGTCGCATTGCGTCGTGAACTGCACGCTTCTATCATCGACAACTCGATGATCCACTCACCGCTTGTTGATCACATACTCCTGGAAATAAGCTCGAGTGTCTGTCGTTTTTTACTGAGTGCCGTTTATATCCCACCAAAACTAGACTCAAAATACTATCTACAGCATTTCGATTATTTAACAGACTGTTTGTTAAATAGTCAGACGGAGGATTTTATTTTGGTCGGTGATTATAATTTGCCATTGATTGAATGGCGTAATTTGGGGTCTGGCTGTGAGCCTGTGCTGACAAGCGCTTGCAACGAGTCGTATAATCAATTAGTAAATTTTTTATCATTAAATAACTGCTTACAAATGAACACTCATAGGAACGACAGAGGTCGAATTTTGGATTTATTTATAACAAACATTAGTGAATCTGTGACTAATCTCACTTCTGCGCCTTTTGTGCAGCCAGACAAAAATCACCCACCTTTTTTTGCGCTTATATCGGTTAATAAAAAAAAATCATATAAAGCTAACAATACAAGAACCAAATTGGACTTTAAAAATGGCAATTACAAGGATATTAACCGGGATATGCTTACAATTGATTGGCATAAATTGTTTTTAAATTGTAATGCAGAAGCTACAGTATCTATTTTTTATGAACACATATATGGTCTTATAAGGAAACACATACCCACCAAAATTATTAAGTCTTCTAAATATCCAGTGTGGTTCTCGCCGGCTTTAGTTCACATTCAAAAAAATAAAAATCGAGCATGGATTAAATGGAAAAAGTTTCAGAACCACACTGACTATGAAATTTT
Source organism: Diatraea saccharalis (assembly GCA_918026875.4). Taxonomy (NCBI): domain Eukaryota; kingdom Metazoa; phylum Arthropoda; class Insecta; order Lepidoptera; family Crambidae; genus Diatraea; species Diatraea saccharalis. Next base: position 28,540,630 of record OU893336.1, on the reverse strand, counting down.
CTCTGTTTATAGAGCAAGGTTCAAAAAGGAATCACACAAATGTTTTAAATCTTATATGGAAAAGGTTGAGAAAAGCATTCAAGATAATGTGAAGTATTTCTGGACTTTTGTGAATAATATGAAAAGGAAATCAGATTTGCCCGAGTCAATGTCATATAAAGATGAAACTGCCAATAACCCAGAGGGAATTTGTCATTTATTTTCGAATTTTTTTAAATCCGTTTTTGAACCAAGTTCTGTAGGCGATGACTGTGACGTGGACTGTGTTCGGGATTCGAATCCTAATTCTGACATTATCATCAGTTCTCTGATGATATCCGAGGAAAAGGTATTGGAGGCATTGCGTAGTCTTGACACAACAAAAAGTCCGGGTATTGATAATGTAGCCCCTCTATTTCTAAGGTTGACTGCTGAAACAATAAGTTATCCCATACATCTTATTTTTAATAGGTGCCTCAACGAAGGTACGTTCCCTGTTATTTGGAAATCTGCACGAATTGTTCCTGTTTATAAATCGGGCGATAAGTCCAATATAGAAAACTATCGTCCCATATCTATTCTTTCTGTCCTGGCAAAGCTTTTCGAAAGACTAGTACATGATCAAATTTATCCAACATTACATAATATTATCATACAAGAACAACATGGCTTCGTTAAACGTCGATCAACTATTACTAATCTACTACTGTATGTATCAGATGTGTTTGATAAAATTGATGCCAATAAACAAATAGATAGCGTTTATACAGATTTTCGAAAGGCTTTTGACAGGGTGGATCACAAAATACTGCTTGAGAAATTGGCTTTTAACGGTATTCGCGGGGATTTGTGGCGCTGGTTTAAGTCCTATATAATGAATCGTAAACAGGTGGTGGTAGTCAGTGGTTGTGAATCAGAGTGTGTTTCCATTAGTTCCGGAGTACCACAGGGTTCTATACTGGGTCCGCTCTTGTTCAATATCTTTATAAATGATATACACAAATGCTTTAAGTTCTGTGATTATCTCTTGTATGCAGATGACTTGAAAATCTTTCATGAAATTAACAATTTCGAAGACCACCTGAGATTTCAAATGGATCTTGACCGTTTTACTGCATACTGTGTAAATAATAAACTCAGTCTTAGTATCAACAAGTGTAAAAGTATTGTATTTACAAAGAAAAGGGCAAAAAGTGTCTTTGGTTACAAATTATCTAATACGAATATTGAAAATGTTGAACTCATTAAGGACCTGGGAGTCACACTTGATTCAAAACTACACCTAAACATACACATTGATAACATCATTAAAAAAGCTTTTAAGTTGTTTGGTTTGGTTATGCGGGCAAGTAAAAACTTTACTAAGTCATCTACTCTGATGTACTTGTATTGCTCACTGATTAGACCTCAACTCGAGTATGCTGTACCCGTCTGGAATCCCTTCTATGATAAATATATCAAAGCTCTTGAAAGCGTACAGAAAAAGTTCCTTCGGTCTGTGCAATACCGGTGCTATCGTAGCCGTCTAACTTATTTGCAACTCTGCGATAAATACAACGTCCTAAGTCTCAAAAACAGGCGATTGATATTGGATGCAAAGATACTCTACGATATATGCCACAACAAGTACGACTGTGTCTCATTGGTGGGTAAATTACATTACAGGGTTCCTACTAGAGCCCATACCCGAAAAGCTACTGTATCCTTTGCAACTAGCAGATGCCGCACCAATGCTGGAATGCGTTCACCTTTTCATCGCTTAGTACATTCTTACAACGGGTTTTTCAGCGCGATAGATATTCATAACTTGCGACCAGGATGTTTTAAACGCGAATTGTATAAGGCACTGTCTGACACATAAAGCTATGTAATGAAATTGCCAAATTATTCAATGATTTCATGCTCAATCTCTTCTTGGATAGATCATTGTCAGGTATCACCGTTTGTTACATTTTATATATATTAATTGTGGTGGATGTCATTGGTGGCAAAATTATCAATTTGTTTTGTTAAATCTGCGTGTAATATATATTGTATTTTGTCACTGTTTGTCTTACCCAAATAAATAGAAAAAAAAAAAAAAAAAAACTAAGAACTCCTTGCCAACGATGGGATCTATTACTGCCCATTGCTGTGACATATCTAAAAACTGCCAATGCCACTGCCCACTTCTCGAAAAAACTAAAGTAATTAAATACCTCGGTGTCCACATCGACTGCCTTCTAAACTTTAAACCCCACATTGATACTCTAGTGACTAGATTACGAAAATTAATCTTTATATTTAGAACCCTTAGATTCATAGCCGATCGTAAAACTTTAAAATCTTTTTATTTCGCTCTTTGTCAATCTGTCATTGGCTACTGCATTACTTCTTGGGGTGGTGCAGCGAAGACTCATATCATTGAGGTTGAGAAGGCTCAACGTGCCATACTTAAAGTGGCTGCCTTCCTACCATATCATTTTCCTACAACTGAACTGTATAAGACGTGGGAAGTTTTGTCAGTCAGAAAATTATACATCCAACAGATCACTTTAAAAAAACACTCAGAATTGGCATTTGACCCTATCTTATTTAAAAAATACAAAAGAAGGAAAAACAAAGTCTGCAATGTACCCCTCTGTAGAACTACTACAAGTCAAAGTCACTACTACTATCTTGGACCCCATTTGTATAACAAAATTAACTCGTTTCTTTCCATTTACCCATTGTCAAAGTCAAAATCTAGGTCCGCAATGCGTAAATGGTTACTGACACTTGATTATGAAAAAACTGAAAGACTCCTCACACCCCTCAAATAACTGAATTAAGTAGTAACACAAAAACATTTACCTCTTAGACGCATACATTAATACATAAATAATTACACTTGTTGTTTTTGCTCACTAGTCCTTAACATAATGCGATATATTATTTTTACTTACTAGCATGCTTTATTTCTTACTCTCTCTACTTGATCAAAAAGTGCGATTATTGCTAAATATTCCATCATTACTGAACTCGGATAACCATGCATCTTCTGTATTATACATATCCTTGGGATGAGACCTGGTGACCTATAGGTCAGGTTTATCAAAACCTCTGTTAGGCACCAGCCTCTCACAAACTGAACAACTTGGTTTATTGTTAATGTATGTTCGTAGATTAAGTTTGTGAAGGAAAATAAATAAAATATTATTATTATTATAATTTCAATAATTTTCTATATTTTCATTGTTGAGTTCCCAATATTAACAAATACATTGTATATGGTAGTATTTCCGCAAAAAAATCATCATTCTACTTTTCTATGTTATTCATAATATTATATCTTTTAGATATGTACATTGAAGTATATTAAAATCTATTTGAGTTTTTTCTTTATTTCTTTAAAGTTTTGTCAAGAAATTACTCGTACTACTAATATTGATAACCAAGAGTGTACACCTCCTCTTATATTATGCATCGTTTAGGCCGCGGTCTGTTCAGACGAGTGGTTTATACTGGCTGGAATTAAACGTGACTGTTGCAGTTGATGTATCGAGCCCTGCGGCTCTTAACACTTTGTCACGGACATTTCGAAACAGGCTTTGTTTAATATATTGTTACTTTATTATTTTAAATAATAAAGCCCTTGATTTTAAAATATTCTGGAACTAAAAAAAATAATAACTTAAGGGCAATTATACTTTTTTAACTAAATTGATATAACTTTCGTACTAAGAAAGAAGCGATGTATTTCGTATATATCCCCTTTTTTTAAATATTTAGATCTATAGGACATGCAAATGAAAGTTAAATAGTTATTTCTGCCACTCAAAGAAGTTAGGATGCTCTTAACTAATAATTTTCAATTATAACTGATTATTTATTAAAAAAAGTATATAAATAAAACATTTTTTGGTGTATATTAAATAAATAATATGTTATTTTACATAATAGGGATGATAGCTGGGTAAAAAAAATCTATTTAGTCCGTTAGTCAGATAATAGAAAAATATTAGAGACCTTTTTTAATTTCAACTTACATAACTGGCATTAAAGTTGAACAATTTTGTAGAAAATATACAAAAGCGTGACGTCATGTGACATATTAACACAATGTATCGCCGTTATTTCATGATTACGAAAGAAATAAAAAATACGTGTTTAATATAATATTTTTCAACAATCTACCCGACGGCCAACCAAAAAATTTTTGTCGTAATCCTTATTATTAAGTTTCATCCATGAAAAATGAATAAGCTAAAATAACTTACTGCAAAATATTTTTAATTAAATCACCTTCCGTCGACACTTAAACGCATCCCATAAACCGCATTGAAGTCCAGTCATTACGTCACAGGAGCACTAAAATATTAAAATGGCAGTCCACTAATCAAGTTTTAATTTTAATAGCTACCCGCAAATGAAATTTGGCTCAGACGGGGCGCATCTGCGTTGAAGGGTTAACTCGTCAATGGTTGAGGATCCAGTTATTGTTAATTGAATTAATGCAATGAGATAGTAAGGAAATTTAAAAGCAGTATGATCACTTTAAATTTGAATGAAACACTGATAATTCATCATCAAATTCAATGGAGATTTTTCCTATGATCGATTTACCGAGTTAAAAGTGGGGTTAAAATAACTTTCACATGAAAATAGAATAAGAAGACAACAATCTTCCTATTAAAATGAGATAGTGATTAACTACCGGTTAAAAGTTATTAAATTTATAAATAATATAATACTACAAAGTGTGACGGGTTCGGTGCTTAGGTAAATGAAAGGCTGACTAAGCTTGAAAACTTGATATATTTTATTGTGTTCATAAAAACAATAATACATAGCTCTTCCTCGGGTTGTAGATACAAATAGAACTTTAGTAATACGTAACATTTTTCTTTAATTATTTATAACAATTGAAAATAACAGAACTGCTAATAATCATTGTATTTTAATAAATTCTAACACCTTTTTTGGATCAGAAATTGATACCATGTTTTCACTGGATAAATTTTCATGAACTGCCATTCAGAAAAAACATATCACGTTACTCAAAATTTCAAATTACGAAAAGTTAAAGGCAACCTAGGACGAAATAAACGGTGTTGTACGATGCACCGTTACTAAAGTACATAGGTAGCTGTGAATCGTCAAAAAAAAACCCAAAGAAAATAAATTACGCAGTTGTGTTTCATGTCAAGTCATTTAGATTAAATAAAAATAATGCATATTGAACTTGAAAATATGTTCGAGAGAAATATTTAATTGCGTATATTAAAAAGTTCACATTGAACACTAATTCTTAATTTGTATAATATTTTTAATGCCAAAGCAAACAAATTATAATTTTGTTTCTGTCATATTTTTCACTATGTTTTATTTATTGTAGTGGAATATATTTGAATGACAAGTCGTTTAACCCTTTACTGCTTTAGATAATGTAATTTAGGAGTAAAAAAGATTTTGTAATTCTTCTTTTTGGTATTGGACTCAGTTTTAATTGGAAATAATTGGATGTCATTTTTGAAAAGGAGGTAATATTCCAAACAAGATTGTGTAATTACTTAGACCGATGAATGATATTTGCCTAATACTTAATATTTAATAGCATTGATGTAAATAAAACATTCATTCAAAATTATAACAAACGTCAACCCTCCCGAAATTTATAAAACGCGATCAACATTATCTGTTCAAATATAAAAGAAATATATACGATACTAAAGGAAATGCCTTTGTATTTGTCAACGTCAAGCGCCCGGCCGTAACACAGACAAAAAAATCGTGGCATTTTTTTCACAAATGAACCGTGTCGTTCTCTTATTAGATTAGCAAGTCGATTTGCAATTCCGTGTGTGTTCACATGTTTATTTAACGGAAATGAATCGCGATTTAGTAGAGGGGTCGGTATTGTTGACTCAGCGTAATTCTGTACATAATATTTTGTCGACTCGGTCGCTTGGACCTGCGTTAGCGGGTGGCGGGTTAACTTGTATTGTTTTGTTTTGATTAATGAAATGTTATTTGTAATTATGTAATTTATTGTAGACTCGGTTTAAAAGTCGCAAATAAAATAAAAACAGTAAGATAGTGTCGTCCCACAGCTTTTGAACTCACAATTGCTAATGAAACAACAAAATACGTTCGATTTACAGTCCTGAATTTGTATAAGTTGATCGCAGGATTGCAATAAGAATGAATCATACATAGCTGTTGTTTTAGCAAACGAACGTTAAAATATTGGATTTACTCCGGACCCGTTACCGTAATTGTATTTTATATTACTTACTGTTAGAAAGAGTAATCACAAGTGCTTTTTGTTGAATATTTAGGAGCTGGTCATTGATACTCCTTAAATTTGTTTTCCTTATAAAATAAATGAAATATAGATGCATTTTGAATATAATTTCTTTTTTAAATTCATATTACATTATCTAAGTGTTTGAACATATGACTCCAGTGTGCACAAGGACATACCAAATTTGATCATCAATTGTTATGCTTTTATAAAATGATGAGGTAACTTTATCTTTAGTTCTAAGCAATAGAATACATATTTTAACTAGTTTTAATCTTCACGTAAAGATGTAGCCTTATAACTTTTTATATAATAATAAAAAGTTGTATAATTAACCATAAATCAAACAAAAGCATTTTAATTAATAAAACAATATAATTCTGCAGCAACTGTAACTCTGTATAATAACCCAAGTTTAAACTTAAACCTTAATGTTAAACTTTACAACACACAAACAGACGGCAGTCTTTGCTTCAATTAACAAAGTAATCTCGCTAAGCAATTCGCACGGATTTGCGTGTGTTTTATGTGACGTCCAACGATAACTGTCAAAACCTAATACGATAAAATGCGGAGTTGAAGTGACGCCTACCGATGATGCTGTGTTCAAATTTGCAGGAATGTTTGATAGCGTAAGCTATAATATTATATTTATGTAATACAGATATAGCTACTTACTCATCTGACAGATATAAAATCACAATGATTGCACAAGATTATAAAAAGATTTTTTATTCAAAGTTATCTTCAATTTCACCCATTATTTACAGCAAGATTGAATAATACTGATTTCTTATATTTTCACGCGCACTACTCATTAAATAAAACTACTTTAAAAGGTTTCAGTGCATATATTTTGTTTCCATGATAGTTCGTTCACTTAAGATTCGTTAGTCTTAAGTGATCCGGAAACTGTAAAGGGTTCGAAACATCCAATAGTATTGTTTTCATGAAGAGTATTTCTACCTTCAAAACAATACCATTAAACATAAAATTTTCATTCACGATACATAAAATTTTTATTTTATGAAAACGTTTACATTAAATATGTCTCAAACAGAAATCACAAAGTTGTGATTCGTTGAAATTACTTATTTGATTTTTCATGTTGCTTTTAAAGTAGAACATTTTCATATACGTACAAGATGAAATAAATAAATATAGTGACAATTTCCGATGAACTTGGTATTTAGATATAGATATATTTAGAGAGAGAAAAGATAAAAATGGACTTCAGATAGGTTTTTATTTTCATGACTTTCTAAAAGTTATTATATTATTAACACCACTTTTATTATAAGCAAAAGGTAATGCTATATGTGATTAATATAGCTTCTAGTGTACAACAGACCGGCCAATGGCGTAAAAGACCCCATCTGCTTCGAAGGGTTAAACTGTTATGTGGCCATTGCGAATAATGAGGAGTGTTTAAAAGAAATTTACACTCCCTAGGGCGGTTTCCACGGCCCTGTTTAGGGTTAAGAATTGTTCCTCTTCAATGGTCTGTAGAAAAGAATTAATTTTTTCCTTCCCATTACCGGGTTGTAATTTTAAGCCCGCTGACGGTTTCAATTTTGTTTTCTGTCGGTCTCTAGAGTTACTTTTTCTTTTATAATTTCGGATATGCTATAAATAGACACAAGAAAACATGTATTACGTGTAATTTTAAGTTTGGAAAGTGATTAAATTTTTTGTAGACTTAAATTGAAGAATTACATTATTATGAGTAGAAGACGGTGCACATTTATATAAAAAAACCAATATTATAATTATACAATTCTTTCATGTAAAAAGTAGTTAAGAGTGTATTTTTTTATATTGGATATTGGAACATTCCGATCATCGACAGTACAGAAAAGCTATTTTAACACAAATAAATTATGTAAAAATAGTTAAACTTTGTTTTATGTTTAAAAAAAATAAGAAAAACATTTAACTGTTCATAATGATCTTCTATTACGGCATCCCATCTGTTCTCTCGTATAACATTAATTACCATATAAGCCTAACAAAACCTCCAATAATAACTTTACGTATAAAACGAACAGACATTAGCCAATAAAGTCTCGACGTAACCTATCTCATTTGGGCGGCAGTAACTAGGGTTTATAACCGACTTTATTGTAATGTTTTACGAGTCATCTTGTAAGCTCGGTTATGGCTGGAAATCTGAGCTATTTGCTCACTATTACTACTGCAGTTAATTGGTATGGTGGCACAAACGTAACTAACTGAATGGCTTTATGTTAGGCTGTAAGGATCATTTAGATATATACATATATATAGATATATACATACATATAGATAGTTGCTACCTGATACAGTATTATATGCTACTTTAAAAAATAAAATTCTGGATGACAATGCTACCTATATTTTATTTATTTCATCTGGAATTAAATAATATTTTTATGTACTTTAAGTTCTATCAAAACAAAAACCGCTTATAATAATAAATCACAAAAAGTTTTTATTTATTAAAATAATATTTTTAAATGCTAATAATAAATTTTCAAATCAATCATTTACTGTTTATGAACGAAATAAAATAGATAATCATATAATTATAAAAGAAACATAATTTTTGCATAACTATCAATTTCGGCGCATTTTTAAAATATGAAAAGTAACGCTAATGATAGCATTAGCGTTACTTTTCATATTTTAAAAATGCATAGGCTATAGGTATTAAAATTATGACTCCCCAAAACTCACTTATTCTACATTCTACATACTCGTAACTAAAACGGAATATGTTTTTGAGTTGATCTTCAAATATCAGTAACGCTCTGTTAGCTTATATCGGCAAACAAGTCGGTTATGGCCACGGGCTATAATCGACTAAGTGCTGGACAGAATCTGATTCGCATTAATAATCTGTAAACATACTTTCTGATGTAGACTCAGCGTAGACACTGTACTACCTTATAAGTAGATAGTAGGTATATTTTATAAAAGTTTGTATGTCACAATAAAACATACTGTTTTATTATGATATTATAATACAGCTATCGCTATAAATAAATTTCTTGACTCAAACTTTTTTGAACATTTTTTATTTATTTAATTTTTGGGTGCTACGAACTACTACGAAATTGAAGCAAAAATTGACCCTTAAAGTTGGTTTTGGGGTAGATAGTTTGTCTGTAACTTTGTAACAAGTATTTTAAAATCAAACGGAAAAAGTTGCGAGAAATAGCAAGTTTATTTATAAAATGAAATAATTGTCTATAGTACGTTTTTAGGCTGACTCTTGAACGCAATTTCAATTTAATCCAATGACAATTACAATATATATATATATATATAGATGAAACTTGCCGTTTCAAGCTTAGGACTTCAGAAAACCAGTGGATCATTTCTGGGTAAATGCATTGCTATGTTCAATAAAGTTCCACAAAATGTAATTGACCTACCTATAAATAAATTTAAAATTCATGTAAAGAATATACTTTATCTTAATTTTTTTATAAAGGCTATTATAAAGTTGATGAGAAGATGATTATTTTAAGGATCGCAATGCATGGAATTAATAGCCTTCGCTTTGTTCTATAACGCCAAATTATATGTACAACCTATGACCTACAGATTTGTATTTATTTTTGTGATAATACATATTATTTTGGTATTGACATGATTTATGTTAATGTCATCATTACTTATGATTAAGAGCTGGTAAGTTTCTTTTGCTTGTTCTTCTTGTCAGCTAAAAGACGTCGTGAACAAGTGGTAGTGGAAAAAAAAATTTGGACTTTTTAAAAGTGCTTGTTGTAAGCCTACTTGAATAAAGATATTTTTCATTTAATTCATGGGAAGAATTAATAATATATGGGTGACTAATAACGAGATAATTTAATACCTCCTTAATTACTTTTTTCCTTAAATAACGAGATACTTAAATAACATCCCGAGAGGCGTTATGTTTGCGAAAAATATACTAAACTGAAAAAAATACTGAGTGAACGAAACTAGATGCGTTCGATACCTGTAGGTATTGAAAAAATTTCAGAATATCTGTTGGCAACATTTTAGAATCTTGCAGAAGCAAAGCCTTAGGGTGTTTTAAGTACTTAAAATGAGAGCCCCTGAAAGTCCAGAATAAGGGCAATAGTTCAAAATCTAAGCAAAATTACGGCATAATTGTGAAACGACTTCAATAAAAAGACTATTTTTTCAAAGAACACATTTGTTTGTATATTATTTTGTAAGGCGCGTTGATTTTACTGTAAAATGGAAAGAAAAGCAACTGGATTATTCTATAAAGACATGCGCGTTATCCACAGAAACAGCAATAGACTTTCTTTATTTGGTTCCATCTATGGGGCAGGGTTTTTCCCCCAGCAGAGAGGACGTTGATTAGCTTAATAATGATGATATAAAGATCACTGGCAGATTTAAATCAAGGTTAGCTCAAGACTGCAGTATGCCAGTGTGCGCACAGTACCCTCGGACCACAAGCCGAAGCTGCGGGTTACAACTAGTCCTAAAAGAAGTAGCTAAAACACACGTTTACTAGCGTATCTGAAACACTGAAATAACCACAAAACCAAAACCCAAGACAATATAGAAAGTTCATTTCTATATTGAACATATTTCTGAAATTACACTTGTATTTTTTGAGTATAATAATTATACGGTATATCTATCACAAATGAATAACCAACATCATCACGTATCATTCAATCGTATCACCGATCTTCGCATCAGAAGGGATCCGCAAACACACCAACTTGTCAAAGGGAATTATTCAATAAAGTTATCCAACAACTTTTGATATTAGGCTTTTACCTTAGCACCTCAGCAATAGAGTATATTTTACGATATTTCAAAGATTAATTTGCATCGGTATTAAATCATACATTGCTAATTCAACGATAAACATGTGAGATCAAATGTAATATTGAATTGCAAACAGTCAATGCAAAGAGATCATTGAAATGATAAAATGCGTAAAGAGATGAAAGATGAGGTTCATAGAAATACGGCGATTAATAAATAATCAGAATAGCGATAAATAATTTCAATGAAGTCAATGATTTTTGTATAATATAATATTGGTTATCAATATCTTATTAAATTTAAATACGAAAAAGTACAAATAGAATATGAGTTTATTATAATTAAGAAGGAAACTACAATCGATAATGAAAATAAATTAAAACTACTTATCTAAACTGCGTCTTAACTATATTAAATAAAAAATGTCTCACAGATCATTGCCAACAGCTAAGATACCCAGAAGGCTGCGAGCGTTTCCTCTTTGATTAGCTAAACTAATTTTATTAAATGTATTTTTAATAAGCTGTAACTACAGCAAAATGGGCTGGTAGGCTTCCAGCCCAATTCGCTGCAGGCCGCTAACTAACTTCCAAGTTATAGATCTCTCTTCAACTAACACAATATTCGGCTTACAGAGTATGCTGACTATGGATGTAGTTGTTGGTCACATATAAAACGCGATTTTTTATATTTGCGTACTACACCAGTGTTGACGCCGTATCATTGCTTTAATTTTCTAAAGGAATATCTGGTGTACTTTCGGGGGTCTGCTGTTCTGTGTCGCCGCCGTGGACGGTACGAACTATGAAGGAGGTTGCATTACGTACGCAACCTCACCGCTGGCCGCATAGACGCCACGACGGCATAGAAAGAAGAAAACTTCTTCTGTCATTCGCCTTTTGTTTTTTCACAACAACGCATCAAAAATATCTACCAGCCGCATAAATAATATAAAAATTTCGTTATAATAAGTATACCCAGACTGAACACCAGAAGGATAGTGGACGGAGCGGTATTGGCGTTCGTGTCCAAGTGGCGTACATCAGTTCAGTGAGTACTCTCGATTTTATATCAGAGTTTCATCGGGTGTGCTCTAAGGATAATCTCTTTCTATATTTCTTTTCTTTCGCTTTTTTTCTCTTTAACAATTATTAATAACCGCATACGATTAAGATCCCGCGTGAGGTCTCGGCTATTTACACGCCGCCTCACCAACCAGTAATTATTATACTAAATTTCCTCCATGAGTAAAGATAGGCATTGGATGTAATTAATGATGTAACGTAATGAGTTTGGATTTGTCTAATTTGTCTTGACAATGACAATATATCCACGGTCTGATGATAGAACTGGAATACTTCAGTATGACCGGATGTCATAGGAACTTAGTGATTAAATAACGCAACCCTGTCGTGTTCGTTTGATTTGTCGATACATGATCTCCGGTCTAACAAAAACTTGAAAATGTTATCTTTTAATTTTGAATTATTATATTGTGATTCTGTAAGCTGATATTGTTTTATGGAATCACAATAAAATTCCTTTATCACAGTTCAAACGAATAGTTATATAGTTATACAAATGTAAGCTTTATCCAATATTATAATAGACAACATAACTATTAGACCGCTTTTAAAAAAAATTTCACTTAGTACTGGAAGCTACATCATACGCGGGTGACTTACACAAATGTACGCGTTTAGTTGCACCAACGTCCACTTAGGTTACATGACGATTTAAACTGTAATGAATGGGTAATATCGCTATAAACTATAGTCAATTTTAAAGGATGTTAGTGCAACTAGCTGATATGCTGTAATTTACGCGGGCGAAATAGCAGGAAAGCAGTGCTATATCTTACGCAGCCTATACTTTAAGTGGGTGAAGTCGCGGGAAAACGGCTAGTAATTCCATATGTTTTGTTAAACTTTCGCAATGAAATATCTTTTATCCTTTACAGATAACTTCCATGAAACCACACAATAAAAGGCTTTACTGCGCGTACGTGACGGACCGACCAACATAGCAGGTATCTCAAAAAAAACGGTCACGGATCACAGTTAAATTTAACCGTTAAACCGTTAGTGGCAATAACGACACAGTTCGGTAACAGTTTTATAACGCTATAACTGTTTAGAGTTGCCCGCCTGAAACGCGGCGTTTAGCACACGTGAATAAATTTAATCGCTATTTTAACGTGACGTTAAAATTTGATTTTATAGTTTCGGAGCTTTCGCGTTTTCGCCTTTTTACGTTTTTAGTATGATATCATGATACGATTATATTTCTCTTTATTTATGATTCGTTTCTCTTATTTTTTTTACTTTAGTTGTTCTTAATAAAAATATTTATTAATATGGTTATTATTTAACTTAAAAATAAGTTGACATTGTAAATAACATAAAATGCTATTATTAAATAAATCATATATCTATCTAGAAATGTATAATGTAACGTAATACTCAGGGTCAAATAAGTCACCTCAGGCATGTCTCTAAACTAACGTCTAATGAATTGACAGACGTTTAGTATGATTAGATAGATATATAATAAATATACAATTTGGTTGTTGTTAAAACGCTGTAAATGTCTATAACGCAATGGTGAAATCCAATTTTACATATTTTACTGATAAGACAAGTGATACCATACAGGATTTGTAATATACTCGTATAATAATTTTCTTTAAGATAAATAGCAATAAAGCATTGTGAATACAAAATACAAGACACAATTTTACAAAAAAAAAAAATCTATGGAATATTAACTAGACTATACTTGTAGTGGTGTGATACAAGATTTTATAAAAGTGAAAGAGCGATAGCCCTTCTTGTTTTCTTTTATATAGAGATGTCACAACGAAAACTTAATTGATGAAGTCACCATTACAATAGAAATTAAAAAATATATTAACATGTTCTGTTTAAGTTCTCACGGCTGTATAACCGTTTATAATATATATTTAAAATTTATTCGATCGATTATATTACGATTTATATGTACGCGGTTGACCCCAAATTTTTAGTGGATATATGAAGAATAATAAATAAAAACGAAATATTTCAATATTCCTAAGCTAATCCATGTCCACAACAGCAGCAAAAAGATATTTTTGTCAAAATTAATACATAAACAGAATAATGTTATACTCCATATCCCAAGAGTTGCATAGCATATGCAAATCCAACGAGATGTGTTGCATTAGCATATCTGCGTTTCACAGTACACACTGTACATTAATCATGTAACCATTCGGAGTCTTCGACGAACCGATCTTTGATATTTTGTGCTAACTTTGTATTACACACCGATTTATGAAAATGGAGATAAGGTATTTTTGTACATCGGCGAGGCAGCGCGTAAATAAGTAACCGAGACCTATGTGGTTAGTATACGTGTCAAATGATTGAAAGAAAAAGAAATAGAGTGTGGTGTTAATAAAAAAAACGCCATGATTAGATTGTCCTTAGAGAAAACGCTTTAGAACTCTGATAAACAATCGAGAGTACTAACCGACTTATTTATGAACACCACACTGCCGCACTGACCATAACTAGTATGATCTTCTATCAGTATTAATGAGTAACTTTTGAGGCAATTGTATTTGAAGCAACTATGCTGTTCAAAGTATTTTCAAGAGAAGCAATTTAGGGAAATATATAGAAGAAATACAATAGAAGCGTTGCCACTACTAATAAACAATAATACATGAATGCCTGCTAGAGTCCCACTGTTAAAATATTCTAGTTAATAAATCAACCCAATTTCGGTTGACATAATAGTTTTGTTATTTAGTAAAGTTACTTGACTGCAAGTAAACTTTCTTGTGGATATACTCATGATTTCTAAAACAATGGGCCTTTTTAGATATTCATATTATTTCAATCACAGGATTTAAATGTAGTGTACAGTGCCTACTTATTATGAATATATGTTTATAAGTGACAACGAAAATGACAAGGACTTTAAGAAATACCAATGAGTCGCAAGTATTTGAATAGTTAAATTGGAGAGTAGCTTGTCCAGTTAGCGAAAGGTTCTTCGTTTTCTTATCTTTTAATATAAATTGCGTCAACCACAATCCTGCCAATTTCACTTAGATAATTACTGCACGACGTAAATAAATTCAATCAAACTTGAATTTTCAATTACTTATTTTGAAAGGTTGTTACGATTCTCGTCTAGAGTTCCTAAGACAGTCGAATTTTAGTATGTATTTAATGTAAAAAGTGTATTTAATGAAACATTTTATCTAGGTATTTCCAATACAGAAATGCTGAATAAATGCAATGCAAAGAAGATAACCCTTCTTTTAAAATTTAGGTTTATCAGAAGATGGTACTATTAGTTTTCGTACATCAACACTCGTAGCAAATGCAAAAGTCAGGTTCCGTACGTCAAAGGTAAGTTACAGTAATATTCGCGGAGTTAGTTCGCGACTCGGAAACTTCTAGAAAATTTAATATTGTTTATGACACGTTCTGCTTTACGTCCCTGTTTATACTTAGCTTTGGACAGTTTTAATGCAGCTAAAGAAAAACATATTATCATAAATTATACTTACTATATTAATAAGCTTCGTATGCACAGTTCTATTTTGAAATTGAATTAATTAAATAAATAAATAAAACGACTAATTTGGGTATATAATACGAACTCCATGGCCGAGTGGCTCACACGCGCCAGTATCAAGATGTGAAGTGCCGGGTTAGATTTCCGGCGAGGTTAATTTAGAAAATGCATTGTTTTGGAACTAGAAGTTATGATATCATCAACGAAAATGACAACATAACATAACTTGAATTAGTCGTCTTAAATTAATCAAACTTTTCAGGTGATTGAGAGAGGGTTGGAAAGCTTAGAGCTTTCTTTTGCCCAATACACTCTTTAAATATATATTTAAAGAAAAGTTACGCGTTTATTATTTGAATAATTTTTTGTATTGAAATTCCGTTTTAATTTTATTCTGATCTCTGCGAGGAGCTCGATGGCGTAACTTTCGTTAGGGTCACCCGTGGAATATATTAACTCTCGCATGGCAGCCTGAACAAGCTGACCACTCGGCTTCTTATATATCGCACACCTAGATCTAAACTAAGACAACTCAAAAAACAAATTTGGAGGTTTTACAATACATTTGTTTACGTGGCAGGAGCGCGACCACTGTTGATTCAACAAAAAAAGAGCTAAAGTTGTCTAGCGGCTATTCCCCAAACCTTTATTGAATCTGTTATGTTGGATAGATGCGTATGATCACCGAGTATTTGAATATTGTACTAAGTCAAAACTCGCTCAAATTTTTGAGTTGTCTCAGTTTAGATCTAGGTGTGCGATATATATATACATATATATATATATATATATATATATATATATATATATATATATATATAAATTTATATTTTATATATATATATATATAAGTAAATAAATATATTCAATAAATAAATATAACCTTAATTCACACTTGCTCCTAGTTTTCACCATTTATGTAATTGCATGAAAAAAGAAAAAAATATTTTCACATTTTTATATCGATATTTTATTAGCAATAATAATAATAATATTTTAAATATCCACTAATTACAAACTAAACAATACAGGACGAAAAAAATAATGCAATTTTATAGCAAATATGATGTTCTGGCATTATTTCTACATACATCGAGTTCTTTCTCGTTCTTTAACAGTGAGGCAAGTCATTTATATTATCTGTACCAAATCAATCACTCCAACCATGGTAAAAAAACAATATGAATCATCCGATCTCAATTCGATTTGCGAACATGTTACTTACTTATGTTTTATTCAGACGGTGCCGGTAAACAAGTTTAGTATCGGACAAAATGCTCCCACGCGACACAGATACAAGTGTTACCAACAACTTTACTATTCCGTTGAGCACGTTCTTTCAATGTGAATCCACCCTTAGCGCTTAGTAGTAGAAGTCACTTTGATATTGACTTTACTATTGCAAAAATAGCTCTTAAAACAAACGCGTTACGTGATATATTAGCCACGATTTTTTTCGCAAACGAAAATAGGTGGTGTCCATAGAATTCTTTGCGAGGGAAACCGGCGATCCGTCAAAGTCGCTGTTATTTATCGTTTTAGTTGAATTTTATCGAACTAATAGCCTCGGAGATATATTTACGATTGGTAACAGTGAAAAGGGTTACTTACATATTTATGTGAGTATTTAGAACATAAATAAGGAAAGTGGTTTCGAGTTAAAAGCTTATTTTTGTGATAAGAAAATGGTTAATTAAAATAGAATCTCGAATAAAATGAACATTTTTCGTGAAATGGTTAGACTATCTAATCTCAATAAACAGGATTCTCAGTTGGACTAAATACTTTTTTTGTATGTTCAGATTAGTTAGTATAATATGTTATGTTATGGAGATTATTTTCTATTTTCACTAAACTTAAGAGTCGCTCAAATCTGTGGCCCAAGTATTTAGGAATCACCTAACGAAATTAAGCAATATCTAAAGTTATGATATTCGTTAAGCGGCGTCTTGCGCTAGGCATTTGAATATATTTATATTTATATTTGAGTAGACAGGTCTTAAACATGTCAAGACATAAAAGAAAAAATTTGGAATTAAACTAATCTGCTTAGGCGTTCTTTAATGTTAAGTGTTTTAAGCTATGCCTTGTTCTAGATTAATGAAAATAGGTATTATGTTTTTGATGGAAAGGACATTCTCAATATTATACACCCATGTAGCGCATTATATTATTATAAGATTAGATATCTGTCCGCTGATTCACCCACGAGAATTAAATGATTTTCAAACCATTTTAGGTATTGAATTGTTTAAACTCCTTTCTTAGTTCTTTATTATGTTTAGAGCCTTCTTTAAGGTTTTTAACTATTTTGAAATACCCAAAGAAGATAAAACCCTCTAAACTCGGATTATAGTGTTAATAACCATTAATGTACCGAAATACAGTAGTTTCAACTAAGCGTTGAAAACTTTACCCTGTTATGTTTGTTAATAGTTTTTTTAAGCTGTAAAAACATGAATTCAGCAATAATTTCAAAATATCGTTTCTTCGTGACATCACAGATGAAAATGGGCCGATTATTTTGTTAACATATATTTTGTTACTAGACTACATTTTTTATTATTTGTACTTTCGCGTTGCCTGCATTTACTTGTAATTTGAGTTCTCATCTGCGTTTTTCCGTATGTTATTCATGGTTCTATCTCTCTAACCCTTCCCTTAATAGGTTTAATTTGTCCAACGTTTTGTCTGGCTGACGGAAAAAAAGGTCATTTGTGTTCTGAGTGCGGACATGGAAGTAACGTTACGATGCAGATCTACTTAGAGAGAGGGACAGAAGTACTTTTATTTTTTATGTAAGTTTATGTTTACTTTAGCCTGTGTTCTCATTAAAAGGCTATGTGATTAAGAAATAAGTTAATGAATAACTTAATAGTGCTTCGAGGTAAATGTGTCAATACAGTATGGTTGTGGTCTTTTTTCTTTTTGTATGTTTATTCAGCCCCATAAGTTTTTATTGGTGTTTTCAATATTAATATTAATTTGTGAATTGTATTTGTTAATAAGGCTTTAAATAATAAAAGGAAACAATCTGCAGCTTCATCAAAACTCATCATAAAATTTGCCTTCATGTGCAAAACCATCACTCATCAAAATCAAAATCATCACATCACGGGTGGCGGCAGACAGGCTGTCTCCGCCTGTACCTAGCCAGGACTTTTACTGGATAAGTCCATCCACTGGATCACTTTGATCACTTTGATTACTTTTCCTAACTTTCATTACCTCCGTAATTTCAGCCTTATCAGTCATTATTAATAACATACAAATCTTCTTCTGAGTCGTTTCACTCTTGACAGAGTAGTCATGGTCGTCAATCAGGAACAGTTTGAGTGGCAAGTTCTGTCATACGTCGCTATTCTTGTGGTATCGCAGCCTTCCTGGTACATTCATGGACAGGGCAGTTTGTTGCCGCTTTTATTTGGTCTGTTCATCTCATCGGGGATCTACCGCGCGCTCCAGTACCTTCAACTCAAATTTTTCTTGTATTAGCAGACGCTCCACGGAAGTTACAATGCGTGCTTGTACTATAGAAGACAGGCGCCGTCTGATGCCGAGTTCGTTCAGTATAGATGCATTTGTATCAACATACATTTTAAAATCAATATATCTTGTCTCAAAATTATCACAGTTACACCATTATGTAATGCACTGGCTGCAGCTCGGTAGGCTGCGCGGTGTATAACGGTGCAGACAGTACAGACAATGCAGAGAGTATTTTGGACCTTGAATGATGATTTACTATAGCATTAATAAATCTTTGTGCACAAGTCGAACTAATGACAACAAATGACTGTGTTGGTTACATCGTTAATTGAAACTTATGGAGATAAATTCTGTCGGTTTATCGTTTACTTGACCAATTAAGTTTGTGAGTTTACTTAAGTATCAGTAGTAGATGTATACGTAAATCGTAACAGGTGCTATAATCATTTATGAAATTGTCATTTTTCATCCTCGTAAAAAAACCAATTTCGATATAACTCTGATCTACTCTATTACATTAAAATGTAAATGAGAGCAAGATAATGACATATCTAATGATTCCCGATATATATCGTATTTTAATTCAAAGTGTGACGGCCATTTTGGAGGCAACATTTAACTTTAATGGTTGCTTTCGCATATGGGCGATTGCCTGAACATTGATGAAAACGCGCTCTGCAGTAGCGAAAAAAGTAACAAGTGCTTGAAAAATTCGTCAGTCCTGTTATGTCCTGAGTAGCTCAGTGGTTAGAGCAGTCGCCCGGATAGCGAATGGTCATGGGTTCGAGTCCCATCTCAGAATGCCAGGGACAAAGTGCATTTTAAGCATTTTTCATTAAGAATATTTTGTATCATATTTTATGATAAATCGATAAGATCTATCAAATACACATAAACAATAACATTAAACAACAGACCGTCTACACGTTTTCTATTTAACAGTCAACAAAGTGTAAACCAGCCTTAAAATAAAACTTATCTTCAAGTTATATTTCATTAGACATTTTTAAATGTAAAAATGACGGTGTGTGTGCGGTGGCGCGAGCGTGGTACATTTGTCACTAACGGTTGGTAGACATCAAATAAATGTCCGATACCGGGCACATTTCTCATCGCCAGATACAGCCAGAGTTATATATGATTTGTGGATTAGGTTTTTTGATATTATTTTCTTCTTATTCGCGAAGGCAAGGTGCGAATGATAATCTAAATGTTCTTTCGCTATATTATTGTCATATACCTGTGTTTACAATGCCATATAAATGGTAGTTTAATTTCTATTTATTATCCAATTAATTCTGTTTTTGATATGCGATTAGTTTTTCTGAGTCATAGTTACAAAATTACTATATAAATACTTTTAAGTTCTATAATTTTTATTATATATCAATTACTCACAAGATATATTGTGTCTCCAATCAAGATATTATATTATGTAATTATTGCTTTTTACGCTACTGACAGCATTATATGTTGAATTTAAAAGAAATCGTAAGCAATTATCTTATATACAACTAATTTGTTTTAATAGTGTCAGTAATACTGCTTCTTTACATATTATCTTACATTATTATATGCTAATATGAATAGCAATACTAATATCATAAAAAAGAAAGCTTTGATGTTTGTTTGCATTGAAAAGACTCCTAAACTTCTGAACCGATTTAAAAAATATTTCACCTATGGAAAGCAATATAAACTATAATTTACGCTAAGTCGTGAAAAATCAGTCATTTTAAACATAAATCTTAAATCAACCAAACATCAAAGTATATCTAAGCCTTTTACAGGTAACAACAATAGTCTATCAACACACTGCCATTGTATTCTATACAAATACGAAACATTAGCACACTGCGGCCATTGTGGAAAGTCACAATGGCGATCGCCAGACTGTGAAATGTCTAAGTATTTGTCAAGCATTAAACTTTAGCCAAGTTTTATATATGAAAATGATATGTTTACATGTGGAAAAAAGATTACAATATGCATTGTGCACACAGGAAAAAAGTCAGTATACAAAATTAAATACTGTTTGTAACTGTAATTAAATATATGCATGTTATACTAAAATATTAAGAAATAGGTCTTCTAATGGATTTTTACTTCTTTAACATGAAATTTTGAAAAAGCCTATTCATGGCATAATTATATATTTAAATACAATAAAAATAATCTCGCATTGTTGAAGTCAGAAGTTTTTCAGTGTAGAAACGTGATTATAAAGTGGCGGCCCGCCCGGCTTGACAAGGGTATCAGAGTTTTTATGCCAATCGTAAAATATATTTTTCAACTACATCCAGTAGTGTCAGATCCAATTTAACAAATAAACAAATGCCTAATCAACTATCTCTTTATATTTATATTATTATTACATGCCAATCAGTTTTTATGTCTATAAGAATAATTCCTAATTCTTGAAGTGGGTTCGATTCCAATCTCAGGGTGCCAGGGACCAAGTGGAATATTTAAGCATTTTGTATTAAGAATAATTGTGATGTATGGAATCAGTATGGAAGTGTGAATGCAAAATTAATCAAAATGTAATAGTGAGATTTCTATTTATTTCTAATTACTCGTATCTTCCCTCACATATCCACGGATGTGCCCGGGCATCAAACCCCGCGTCGACCGTAACACATCATTAATCTCTGATCTATGTGACATTTAATTACCTAAAACACCATATATTATGGGTTCTTCCGTCCCTTTTCCTATGGAAACAAAGATTTTGTTAGACGATTGTCAACCTTATTGCTTTGAATAAAGGACACGCTTGATTGTTTAGCAATTAAAGATATCTTATTGCTTCATGCCTAGATTTTATTGCTGTTTCTATGAGACAGTGTTTTATTATACTTCGTCTTAGAATAAAGATAAACTACCCAAAAATCTCTGGCCCAGATACCATTTCCAGCTGGTCAATGTATAAAATTTACTTATATTTATTGTCTGATAAATTTTATACATTGATCTGGAAGATCTTTATTGTTTTAGATTTACATAATTGGAATTTGAGAAGTGTATGTGAAGTTGTCCTATTATCATTTAAAATTCTTATTTTTTCTAAGTTGATTAATATAAAAATAATAACATTCTTTGGAAAGAAATTTATTGAGAAGTGAGTAGTTTGGACTAAATATTTATATTTATCAGTTTTTTTTAAAGAAAAAAAAATAGGTTTGTATAAACTTACACGCCGCCCTTAAGTCATAAGTTAAGAAAGCACTCTACCGTCGCATTTCTTAGCGCTTCCATTGTCTAACACCGGAATTGCCGCCATGGCCGGAAGTGACGGAAGTCGCAGCAATAATTATTAATTGCATCTCAAGACGCCAGCTCTCTGCGGGTGGACAGATACAAAATGATTTAGAAGTTGTATTAATGAAAGTTCCTTAGGGAGTATTGTTTAATTGAATATCATGTTAAATAGCTCGAATAAAACGCGCATGTGTATTTTAGGGTAAACGTTTGTTATGTAGTTTTTTATTATTAATTTACATGGGAAAAGTCGTGAGAAAATTCCTAGTAATATATATGCTCAAACTTAGCTTAGTACCAGAATATAAAAGACCACCCATTTCGAACTGGAAGCTAAAGACTATTTTTAAAGATTTGCTGAGCTAATTTATATTGTATTCTATATAACCAATGTTAGTAATCTGTTACTAATTGGGGCGTCGAGTAGGTATTATGAATATTAGTGCTCCATTGCTTCATTGTTAGTGTATATTGTATAATATGTATATTTTGTCCAAAAGCACACTTGATAGCCATAATCTCTAATATTCTATTACGAACGAAATATAGATGATCTTTGTAATATAAGAACATAATAATATCTTCCTTTCAAAATTAAATTTACATAAATTTGATTCTAAATATAAGGTAGAGTCACCAATTTAAGTCCTACTGTTTCTAACGACTTGAATGATAAAAAATAAATAAGAATATTGAGATGTGTATGTTCATTGCCGGTCGATTGCAGTAATGTGATTGAACTATTGGTGATTAGACGTTAAACAATATGCGCTAGCTACACCTAAGGCAAGTTAACGATTATTGAAAGAATAAAATTGAAGTGTTGCAAAGGACAATAATAATTTAAAAATAACTTTAATAGATTAAATTCTCAAGTTTAATCGGAACTTATTTAGAATTTTATCTTTTGTCTAAAAGAATCGTGTCATAAATAAGTTTGAGCAAGCATATTCTTTATTCTTTAAATTCGGACCCCTTACTTATCGTTAATTTATTCTTTCAGTGCGTCTTATTATTTGCAAATGGTCTATTTGTCGCGACTTAACCCTTGCGACGCAGATGGGGTCCCATAGACCGCGGATTACGCCTCCAGCCGTCAAACGACGTCGTTTGGTCTGAACGGCCCAAATTTATTGATAAGGACATTGACAGATATTGCCGTGGCACTCGTAAAATGCAACGCAGATTAAGGGTTGACGAGGACTTGCAAATGGGACCTGTGGGTTTCAATTGGTAGCGTTCGGGTCTTTCTGGCGTTACGGGTTATTGGGTTTGGGTGTGCATTTGGTTTTGTATTGATATGGTAAATTGTTATTGAAAATATTAAACAGGGTCAGAATATTTAAATATGTAACCTGCTTACCTGATATGCTATTTTTTTCGTTTTTATAAAGTAAATTATTCAAACTAGACAGTTACAAGCTCTTGAGAATGTCAAAATACTATGCCATCACTTCGTAAATTTACAACAGGTCTCTTCCTATCTTATTGCATATAAAAAAACTTAAATGAAAAAGAACTTCGTCAGACTATGAAGAAGGTTTTCATTACAATATAAAAACAACTACTATGTTATAATTATTAAAATAATATACAACACTCAATATCGCAATTTAAATACAGAAGATTTTTTCACTTCATTTATTGAAATGGCTGGAACATCTTCAATCCGAGCAATCTTATTTGCTATATCGCACCCTCGGTGCGACACTGTCACTTTTGCAAAAAATTCAACAATTAGTTAAATATGTAATAATTGTCCTAAAGCCCCCTTTACTTCGTGCGATAATGTTACTTTTGTAGATTAATCATACAGAACTATGTTCCGTATGATTCATCTCATCTGTATCTTCTAAAGTCATTGTTTTGTGAGGTGGCAGAGTTTAAAACTCTTCTCCTGAAAAACTAAATTTTTGCATAAGTGACAGTGTCGCACCGGGAGTGCGAATATTCAGACAGATTATTATGCCATAGTTATTGTCAGCTATTGTAGTTGTCACTATTGTTTATTTTTGTAACTATACAAAGTCTTACCAATAGTCTTATAAAACTTATGCTTGTACGTAATATTTTCTCGCTTAATATTAACATAGATTGTAAAATATGAGCATAATTCACAAAATGTTCCTTGATAAGAGCTCATCTTTATATCCTTCTGACGGTACCTTAATGAGCGAAGAAGCGAGACGAGAACATAATATTAATTACAACCTCGAATGATTGATGAGGTATAATGTAAAATGTTGGAAGCAAAGGTGATGTAAAGTTTGTCCGTCAAATATAATTTAAAAATGCTTTTAAATGTATATTATTACTTGAATATAATAAGAAGTATTTTTTTTTCTTCTAATAAATCATATGGAGTATACACGGTCAGTACAGGAATAAGGTGATAAAATCGAATGGCAGTTGGTTCATAAAGAAAAACTTATTTTATATTATTAGATATCTAGCTTACACCCAGTTACACCCAGTGCACAATGTCAATTCAATTTTTCATTAAAACTCAAAGTTGTCATTAAACCTTAATGGATGTGCAACTAGGTGATCTTCTTTTAAATTTTAATACTAACTTCCATTTTCAATAACCTAGAATAAGCCTAAGCAGATTTGTTTAATTAAAAAAAGAAATTGTTTTCTTTTATCCCTTTACATATTTATGACCTGTTATACGCAAATGCCTAGCGCAAGGCACCGCATAACGAATATCATAACTTTAGATAATTCCGTTAGATGATTCCTAGTCAATGACGAAACGAATTTTACCTTAGGTGATTCTTAAATATTCACGCAACAGATTTGGCCGACACCTAAATATTGTTGAGACTAGTAACATTCAAAGAGTAATAATATATTGATTTAATATTAACTGCAAATTAGTGAGACAACTTACTCATTTTATTATTATAACTACCGTTTTGAATATTTAATTATAAAACTATCGAAGTAAACTGAGAAGTTCACTTTACTAGACTGTTCTTAATTTTTATCAATTTTGTGTTTCCCATATTACAAAAAATATTTGGGCATTACCCCATGTCCATTATTCAAAGTGGTCCAAGAATAAAGTACTTTCCCTTATTCTATCAAAAAGCTAATGTACCAAATAAACTTCGATTTATTGATATTATTTGCGAGCGCCATAAATTAAAAAAAAGAACGGAAGGGTCAAAAACGCCTCTTGCTTTCTACAACAGCGCGCTCTTGAATATCATTCAAAGGAAATTTCATAGAAATATAAAGTTCAAGATAAACCATTCTTAAATTATTTTGGTACTGTTTTTTTCACTTTAACTAAATAGCATTGGTTTTATAAGGGTTACGCAAGCGTAATTTCGAATTTAATATGACATAACTATTATTTTAAAATTATTTTACCACTCTAATGTAAATAAATATTGTCCAGGCCAAATCCCATTATTGCAAGTGAATATCCCTATATGTTAAAATTTATTTTATAAATGCTAACATAATCTATATTTAACTAAAATACTCGTATAATCAGATCATTATCCGGAGAGTAATATTTAATTTTATATAAAATTTGGTCCATTACAAATAATGATTTTAAAAACAAATTATTATTCATTAATTTTGAGGTTTACTTAGAGTAGTAAGGCTATCGACAAACGGAAAGGGTCAAAACAACCCCGGTTGTTAAATCTACCGTTAGCGACGGCTATTCGAGGGTTCTGCGGCGGACGTGGCGATATTTTGCTGCTTTTGTGTTTCCATAGTCACAGATTTCCTTAAGAATGGTTTCCTTAGTGGTTGGTGTGATTCGTGAACAGGTTGTAAAAAAACTTACAATAGAATAAGAAATTTATATACGCACTATTCATACTTAGCGCGTTCGATTTGTAATAGTTGAGATTGAGCAACTTTCATAGGAGTTAACCAAATATATTATATGGAATTATTCCGTACTTCAAAAGACACGCTAAGCCACCCACCTAAACCTACCACGCTGAATCAGTAATACTTTGCTGAGTATTACCACTCTAATATGACAACAATATAATAAATTATTAACCCAGATTTTATTAGAAAGCATCTACAGCAATATTCATCAAATAAAAGGAACTTGGTGTTGGCCAAGAAACTTAATAAATCAGTATGTTGATACTGATTTATTATTCAATTCATTTAATCAAATATAAAGTTGCACACTTAACTCTCAATTATTCACTATAATCCCAAATGGACATCGGAGTGACCAACAATGAGAAAATTCTACTAACAAAAAGATTGTCTGATAGTATTTACGTATGCAGATTGGGGTTTATTGTGAATAATGTTAATGTACTTAATCCATTGTTGGAGTTAATAGATTTTAGTGCCGTTTCAATTGGATTGTTTGACCCTCCTGTAACGATGTCCATTCATTTAATTACATTTGACTGGTCTTGGACAGCGACTTTGTCTATGTGTACTTTAAAATTTTAATCCCTGTGGCAGCTCTTATCGAAATAAAAAGTATTCTACATATTATTCCACACTAGTATTATTAGAAATGGTAAGGTGTGTTAAGACCTTTCATCGTAACCTATTTTCAATTAATGACTACATTTAAGTCTATAGTAGCAAAAAATATTTAATTTCACTTTATTTAAAAAATATCCATATTTCACACTAACTGTAGGTTGGATTAGGTTTGGTGTTACAATTTTATGTACTTAGACGCACTAATCGGTCCATTATTACACCAATTACCAGGGTTACAGTCTTAATTTATGAAATGAAAATATTCCTTATACAAATAAATGTATTTAAGGCATTTTTGCTTCGTATTTTTACCAAGAGTTATTGGAAGTGTCAATATAATTCATCCCTTAATCAATTACCTACTTTACCGTGTTACATATATATATACCACAATATAACACGATATGCTATACAATTAAGTGCAAATATACTGTTTCAAACACAATTAATTTCAAAATGAAATACAAATTGTGTGATACCATTGAAATAGCAGTCATAAGTAGGGTTAAATCACCTATACTTGTACATGTTACATAAATAGTAGCCATTCGACAACCTAATTATGTGGCACAGATAATACCTCTATACGGCAATCGAGTGTGCTGTCTGATTGGCAACTAGGCTTAATTATGACCGGATTATTGTTCACCTAATTAGTGGTATGTATCTTATTTCATTTCTATAGATAGGTATTGTTACATTATCTGACATGTTGATGTTAATATTATTGTTCTGTGTAATAGAGATATCTATTTTCTATCTATCTATCTATTTAACAAAACATCTATATCATACACGCATACTGCGTGATGATTATTAAAAAATGGAAAAAAGACTATCGTCGTCTTTAGGTTTTTCAATTTCCTTTTCAGGGTCTATAGTGTACTAGACTATATTTTACTCACACTCAATCTCTCACTTATGATAAACATTGTAAAAAAAATGAATCAATGACAAATTAATCACGCACAGTACTCATATAATGTGAAAATCTGAAATATTAATAAACGAGTCGCAGTAGCAAGTAATGATGTCACTATATTACACTATACACTCAAGGAAATGAGAAAAAGTTTAATATTGGCGAAAATTTACATGGCATCATTACTGCATATGAATAATGATCGTTTTCTGGCAGTTCAATTTGGTGTGAACTGAACACCGCCTCGAGTCTTTGGTTGCGTGTAGGGTGACCATGCGATAAATATAATACAAAAAAAAATTGTACCCACTTATGAGTCTTCCTATAGATAAAAAGGAATCGAAAAGGAAGAAGAAGTTTAGACCCATTACGGTGTTAAGACTGCAGGATGCAGCGGGGAAGAATGGCTTAACGTGACTATCGTAGCGCTAAGGATCTCTTTTTGGTCACCCATCCCAAACCGACCCTTGTAAAAAGTTGCGGAAGCACCGCATTGCAGAACGAATGTGCCGACCACTGCACAATCGAGCTCCTCACTTGATCTCATTCCGTTTAGAATGTAAAAAGAGGATTTGCAAGACTAATTATTGACCTAATTGTTAATTCATTTTGATTTGAAATAACTAATTTTGGATGAAGATTTTTTCTTAACTTAGGTTCTTGATACATTTTCACATATAATGTAGGTATTTTATTATGTTACTAAGAATTCGGTAATTAATATCATTTTCTTTGGTAAATTCAAATTAGACATTGTCACCCTTGCTAAAGTAGGAACAACAAAAAAATACTACAATATTTATCCATTATGAGGATTGGATTTCTGTCCGTCCATAAATCAGAGCGAGTAGTGACATCCGAGTTTTTGACAAATGTTCCGTCGCAGCAGTGACGTATACGGAACAAATGATCCGCGAAACTTACCTCGTGAATACGATATATATTACAATTGATATAGGACCATCGTTCCTCTCTAATAACATACCCCCAACTGTTTTATTCTAAGAACAAAGAATGTGTAATTATTATATATATATATGAGACCAGCTAACATTAATATATATATATTAATGTTAGCTGGTCTCCTGCAACTATTTATTTATTCACTTTATCGTGTAAAATACCTGAATATACAGTTTCAACACTTTATAAAAAGTAACCTTTGTCCTATTTGAAGTCAACTGAGCTAAGTCTACTAAGACGTCTACTATTAGTATGGAATATTGAATCTGTCTGACTAATATAGAGAAAAGCAAAAACAAAAATCAAATTTTTTCATGTAATTTTTGAATGAACGAAATAGTTCATAAGAAATACGTTTCCCGGTGTAGATTTGCGGCCAGATAGTTATCAACTCTCATAATTGCTAGTAACAGCCTAAACTGAATAATTGATTTACAATTTGACTTTGAACTAGGTCTTTTGTTCAATAATCCGCGTGAATTGGTTAAAACATGACAATATATAATAAATATATCAGAATTAAATCATGATGATTGTGATGGGATGTAAGTCTAAGAAAACGAAATCAAACTCAAAACTGCCTAGTGAATTTCCAATATTACCATAAATGTATGCGATTGTCTTATATTAGATATTATCCGTCCCTATGACAGAATCTCGATATGGTTGATTTTCTTAAGTAAGCATTGTAAGTGCTGAATTATTCAACACGGTACTTACATTTTTTCAACTAACGAAATTTATTTGGACCTACAAAATTTTATATGAACAAATTGCGGTATGCTCAGAAAACTATTGTTAATAATTGAACACAGCAGGTAACCTAATAACCTACTGCAATCGTAAATTGTTCGCAAACGAGTGGTGATATCTGAAGAAGTCTATCACACACAGTGAACTCTATGCTGTTGCTTCAAGGGTAGTTTTTGTTGAGCTTTCAAAGGTCTCGTTGCAAACACGAAGCCCCTGTGGAGTGATACGGACTTAATAGTTTTTTCTGAATGCGATGTGCGCGTGACGTGAGTCTTTTAAGGTTTGCAATGAATATAAATATTATGTTAACGTCTTTGAAGCAGTCCGCAGTAGAGTAATCATTCTACATTTTTTTCGTCAATATTCTTGCTTAAATTACATTGTTACATCAAAAGAAAAACATAGTAACGACTATATTACACACGACTTTGTTTTCATCATCATCAGCCTTTTTACGTCCCCACTGCAGGGGCTCAGGCCTTCCTTGGATGGTTAAGGAAGACGGGCCATGACCCTCCACGCTAGCCCAATGCGGATTGGAGGGTATTAACGACTGCAAATGCAGCCGGGACCAACGGCTTAACGTGCCTTCCGAAACATGGAGTAGCTCGAGATAATATTTTTTTGGTCCGACCGACCCTTGCGAAAGTTGCTTAACGACAACGATCGTGGGCCGCGGCGCTTATCCAATACTGCGACTATGTTTTATAAAGGTTTTATTAAAACTATCAGGAAAGGCTCTGTTAGATGTTGTTGCAGCACACAGTATAACTATTAACGGTCTTACAAAAGTAAGATTAAATGGCAGAACTTTCTCGGACTGATAAACAAAAACGGAATATTATATTTAATGGTAACAAACTATTAGTAGAAGCATTAGTTTTTGTTAATTCCGTCAAAAGGGTTAATTGATTTTATACTTCCATACTAACACAAAATATACGCAGTATCAATAAGAAACGGCGGACAGAAATATTATTTTTAACAGAAATTACTAAATAACATTTATATTAAAAGTAACCTAAATCACAATTTTTATATTTAGACAATATATCAATTATTAACTTGCTCTTACTCTCGGCATCGTCCGCACGATCTTGATAAATAATTAAAATATTTTGCCTTCTCATTATCATACCACAACAATGCTCCGTTGCGACAGTAAGTAGGACAACATAATTTCAGTCATAATATTAGTATGAATATAGTTTTCTATACTAATTCTATGAAGAGAAATATATTTTGCATTGATAAGGCTACAGGCATCTACATCATACGCGGATGACAGGTTTTAATTTTCATGATATAAAAATTGATATAAAGAGATTAAAGAAAGCCAAAGTATATAATATTAGTTATAATATTATTTATCTTCCCCGGAATATTAATCCATTGTTATCTATCGGCCAGACACCTTAGGTGTTATATTTTGGTTTGTGCTAGTCTGGTAGGTCTGGCTGCCTATGATTAATAACGTGTGCCGCTGACAGGTGAAGTTACACTGGTAGCTACAGGATTGTTGCGTTTACATTACACTTTTAGGAAAATATATTTTATCGATAGAGAAGCTTCGCAAAATATTAAAACGTTATCATAGGAATGTATAGGAATTGACCAGGAAAAAAATATGTAAAACTGAAAAAACAAAATAATATACGAAATACTAAGCTTTCTTTATATCACCAAACAAAATATACCACTCTCGCTAGTCTCGATCATAGAATGGGTGATTAAAATTTATTATTTTGAGTTTCTCCGTGTTTTGTAAGGCACGTTAGGCATTGGTTTCATGTGGAAATTTAATGAAAAGAATTCGATTCCATATAAAAGGAAAGCCTGTGTTCCAGAAATGGATATTTGTAGGCTTGTGATGAATGACAACCTAATCCTTTAATTACCTCATTGGATAAGAGTGTGATTATTATATATATATATATATATATAAATATATATGTTTGTCAAGAGGGTTTGTGTAAATAAGTTATTTTATAGAAAGTGTAACGACTAAAACCTACTGCAAAGTAGAATTAAAATCCTTCAATATTATTGAATGGAAATTTTCAAACTAAATAATGCAGCCTGTATATCGGAGGTATAAGAGTCGATGAGTTGGCAGTGTCTACAGAGGTCGCCACTAG
Source organism: Diatraea saccharalis (assembly GCA_918026875.4). Classification (NCBI taxonomy): domain Eukaryota; kingdom Metazoa; phylum Arthropoda; class Insecta; order Lepidoptera; family Crambidae; genus Diatraea; species Diatraea saccharalis. The sequence goes on along the minus strand of OU893336.1, from coordinate 28,509,024 downwards.
AACTGTCAATTAGAAGATATTGAGAGCTATGATTGACGACATCGCTGGCAAGCAATACTTGTCGATCAGGCTACAAATATGTGCACTTAGAGTTTGCTTTATTGTTTTCATCTGAATAAGTACAAGATTTAGAAAATGTAGAACCGACTTTTTAATACAGTTCTACTTAAAAAGAAACATATATTTCATGCTTTTTAGTGATATTGGTATTCTGTATATAATAGGTTACACTAAAAATATTAAATATCTACGTAAATTAAAATATTGTACACAATGAAAAAAATCTACTTAGAAAAGAAGATTTTGTTTATTTGCTCGACATAATCTTTTCCAATAATTTATATTCATATTTTAAAAATAAAGATTTGACTGCTTCTTTGTTTGCAGTGGATAGGCTTCGAAACTATTGGACCGATTTATAAAAGCGTTACATCTACGGGTAGCTACTTAATACGAGGCGGGCATAGGATATAATTTACGCAGACAAAGTCGCGAGAACAGCTAGTTTGATAGATATTGGTTCACAATTTAAGAAGTAATCAATGAACACCCTTACCTACCCTCAAATATATACTTTACTCATTGATCACTACTATTAATGACTTTTTAAAAAAAAATATACACCAAAGAGTAAAGTATACATACTCGTTGAACATAGAAAATCCTCCTTTCAGATTCTGAATGATTTCTAAATACGCAATCTTTTGTTATTCAGCTGAAATGAGCCATGTCATATCATCTTAACATTTAGGTGATAACTGTTGAAAAGTGTATTTTGTTTTGTCATAAAAGTAAAACTACTTATTCGATTGCGATAAAATTTAAACGGGATCACTTCGGTCCATCAAATTGTCGAATAAAAAAATAATTTTGAAAATCAGTCAACAATTGACGAAAATATTGGTGAACATGCATAAAAAAAAACCTTTTCCTTTTCAATTTTCAAGTCGGTAAAAAAATACTTAAATAAGTCATCATGACGCTCTAAATTTGAATAGGTCATGTAAGCTATGGGGGCGAAGTTGCGGGCGGAAAAGTAATGGAAAATAAACTCAAATGGTTTGAAATTAAAGTTAAATATATGTAGAAATTAAAAATTATAAAATCAATGAAATGTCTGCATAAGCTGAAAATTCGCATAAAATTGATTGTTTGGACTGAAAGCACTTGGACAATTGACACCATACATCCAAACATATGTGACATCAATACACGATCTCATTTAAATGTATAAAAAAAACAATAAATATTAATTTGCTCCTAATGTTAAGTGTCACCGAGTAATAATTTCAAATTAAAACATCAATACAATACGTCAAATACTTAATAACCATTTGGTAGGCGCAGGTCGTTAAGCCATAAATAACAATCCCACAGGGTGGCGAGCAGTAAACCACGGTGATGATTAACAGGTCAGCGGCTTAATAAATGTGTATTTAGGGCTGTATTGGTATTTAAAAATTAGCATGGGATAATTTATATTAATAATGTTTATAGAATTGCGATAATTTAAAAACCAAAATGTTTCAGGCCATTTGTAACTGATACTTTGAATTTGTGGACTTAAAATAGCGCATTTTTTACAATGAATCAACTTAAATACAACTTTCAACTAAAAATTATCTGATCAGTTGCTTATTCTGTGCATTCTAATAACTTTGGAGAATCAAGCATATTATATCTAAGCTATAGCCTCTCCTGGTTTCTACATTTTGCCAATTTGAATACTCAATTAAAAACAGAGTAATTTATTTGATTTTCAATTGAAAAAAAAAATAGTCCAGTTTCGAGTATATTTTTAAGTAAAGACTTTAAAATTTTCCTTAAAATACGAGTATTTTGGATTTCGTCACCCCTGAAAGTAATCCAATTGCATTGCATTGGTTATTGGATCGTTTTATGGTCGTTGTGGTGTTTAATCATGTAACCGCAACTGATGTACTATGAAATACAGCGTTGGAATTTTAGGGTTCCTTAGACACAAATGAATTTATGTTTTCGACATGTCTGTCTGGCTTACCATTGAGACTATCACTATAAAAAACGTTACAATTTCACATAAGTGTGCGTTTTGTTGGCAGGATGTCACGTATTTCGGTGCGATGCAATCCGTCGGCGTCACAGTCTAACTAAACAAACATCGCTGATGTTGCACTACACTGCACCGCACCGTAAATACATCATGTGGCCTCACACTAACTCTGAAATAACAAACCTTTTCTGCTAATTTCCTTTTGAATTCGTTAATATCTTAAATTATATATCAGTTAATAACTACATTATAACACTCATTTCTTGCAGAAGGACCTACAACAATCGCATCAAACAATTTTTCTTTTCCCACTTTTTTTCGTTGAGAAATCTTTGAGAGTCTCTATTAATTACAGTCAACGCCAAAAGGGTTAAGTATTTAACCCTTTCGCTGCGCTCGGGGCAAAAATGGCCCTGTCGTTTCCGACTCTTTCAGAGTTATTGTTTTCTTTTGAGAATCAGACTTTGAAGTATAGCAATCATTAAGCTTTTGATGTTTGCTTCGAATGATATTTTTTCTATTGGATTTTTTAATATCTGTCGTTGGAACTTTGAAGTGTTAAATGCGAATTGCTTTTAAATCTTAATGGACTTTGCTGGAATACTTTCATTTGAGAATTCGATTTATAAAATGACACAAAATAGTGATTTTTATTGAAGATTATAAATTAGAAAGAAAAAGTTTATTTTCAATAGACAGACCATAATTCGACGTATTTACTTTTAGTTTCACACTTGAGCTTCAATAAATAATAGTTTTTCTTAGGCAGCATATTTTAAGTCTTATAATAATGAAAATGAAACTCAAAATAATATTACACATACTTATTATATGGTTATTACATCATTGGGTTTGTGCGGGTTCTTTGCGAACAACATCATCAAAAAAGTTTTTGAAAGGATAAAAAAGAATGAAGACTTTTCTCTGCGTCAGGTTTTGCATTATTTTTTTAATATCTTAATACAAACAAGGTCTACCTTTGTATTCTCACGGGTTTTACTTGAAATGTTCCGTTACAGGCGAAGTCACGGTCCGACGGGTCTCCTATTTCAACCAGGAAATGTCGGCAGCAATGGGAATTTTACGTTTCAGGTTATTTTATTAAAATATATTTCTTTGATAATCACGTACTAGTGTTTCATTGCCTTGGTTTATGGAACTATGTTTCCAAAAAACCACCTAAATCAGAGACAATATATAAAAGTTTATTTTCTATATCGACTCAATAGGTATTGAACTCAGGACGTCAAAGATGGCTACTTAACGAAACCAACGTAGAAATTTGGAGCTTGAGTTTTCTAACCATATGAAAATTTTATAGCAGTCGAGATATATTATGAACCGTCTTAAAGATGAGTTATTTAATTCGGTCTTATTAATTTTACTGTATCATACATTGCTTGAATCAGTAATTATCAAAATCTCGTTTTATTTTAACGCAAATCCGAAATAAAAAGAAAAACACATACGTGTAACTTCTTCTTGTTTTTCGATTTTGGATTCGGTTAAAAATGAGAGTGAAATGGAATATCTTTTTTTAAACAATGATTATTATTTAAGAAAAGAATTTCATATTACAGGCGGATAAAGAGATTGAAGCCAAGATTTTCTTGAAAATATTTTTCTTTAGTGTTGTGAACCTGAGGAACGTGTATCCTTTAATAAGGAATCTACTAAACTATAAGAACGGACAACATATCGATAGTCATATCGATAAAATCTTATCTATAATAATATTATTGGAGAGGTAAAGTTTATTTATTTTTTCGTAGGGGGTAATCTTCGGAAATACTGATTTGACAATGAAAATTTCTTCACCTATGGGAAGCTATAGCAGTTAAGTATAAGCAGTCTCGTTTGTATTTCATGATTATCGCGGATCATATTCGTATTAAATCTTTTTATTAATTGTCATCATGTAAACCTCAAGTATGTACTGCAGATTAAATATGAAATGTCTGTCTTGTGACTGTCATATGTTAGAATAGTTTATAGAATTTCAAAATATATTTTTTTAAAGTTCCACACACAAAGATATTTGGATCGTGTTTTCAATTCGTCAAACTCAAACCATGTCTAAAAAATTTTATTATTTATATCTTAATAAATTTATTTAAAAGTAAATTTTCGTTTATTAAAAATATCGATATTAATTTTCAGCAACCTTAAAGAATTGGTCAACACTATACCCCGAGTAAATGTAAGCTTTAAAATACAATTGTCTCTGAATCCTTAGCTAAATTTCCGGGTTTTTCAATTTCAGCTATTTTCAGTCTGGCATTAGCATTCATCTGGCACGTAGTCTCAGCTCTGGGTTGTCTAACCGTTGTTTTTGTACGTGAGGGAAATCTGTATGTCACAAAACAAGTATGTGTCAGTTTAAAAATAAATAAATAAATACTTATGTCAATTATTTTAATAAAGTAAAGATACGTTTACTAAAAATCGTATTAAATGTGAATTACAGTTTAGATTTTAATTATTATTATTAAAACTAAATATTTGGCATAGGTTAAGATTGGAGGGTCTGGATCAAGTTAAGTTTAACCACTGGTTTCGGCTGTAGTTACAATATATTGTTAATCCTTAACAGCCAGAAATCTTCACTTCAAAAACCTTGATTTCTTCCGAAATATTCAACATGGCCCTCTGAAATGAGTTGTGGGATAAAAAGATAATATAATTCAGTAAATTAAACACACTTAACAACTATCTACTTTTCTTTATTTTCAAAAAATAATTTACTCAATATTTGTCAAATCTAAAAGATTTGGAAGTATTCGAGGTTTTTGTAAATGACCCGGAACTTTTTTTAGTTTAAAAAGGTATTTATCTAAGAAATAAATTAATAATTGCAACATGTATTTAGGTAAAGTCCGTTTGACCAAGCCACCGCGGCTTACTGTGTTTTTAACCAAATTGATATCCGTCCCTAACCCTTATTATTCCTTATTTTATATTTATAAAAAGGGACGACGCGTATAGAAATCAAAGGGCTATTTTGGCATGTTGACAAATAAATGTATGAAAATAATGCCTCGCAACCCGTCAGCGGAAATTCGTTTCTATATATATTAGTACTTCAATCGGTTTTTCAGTGGGCTACTTTTATAATCCAAAGGTTTTATATTATCAAGGGATTTGGAACGATTTGTCATGATCGGAAGTAGCCATTTTGATTTTATATCAAAAACCTTTTATACGTTTTTATTTGGGTTTAAATAAGTAGCTTATTTGACTGGCGTGATGGACTTCGATGTCTATGAAAGCATATTAAGAGGGTTTAGTGGATTTGTTTATTTTTTTTACGATATCGAAAAGGGAAGACAGGATAATTCATAAGTTATGTAATTCACGGAGAATATAATTATTGAAATAAATAGAAGTAATAAATGTTTGAGAATATCAAGATATTATCATGGATTATTTTAGAAAACTTAAAATAAAAAATAAAAAATGGATAGGTTTATAAAATTTTAACTGAGCCGTGAGGCAATTTGAAGTATTTTCAACATAAATATTACAATTGAACCTATTTATTCTTTTTAATATTAAGTAGGCTGATAAGATTTGAAAATAATCGCTTTTCATTGCAAAAAAATAAAAGAAAGATAGTTAGTATATTTTTATTATATCCATTATCTTTCTTATTATATCCTTTTAAAAACAACTTTATTTTTAAAATAAAGAAGTTGATAATGATTGAACAAACCATTTTAAAAATAGAATTTTAAAACCGATCATATAACCAAAATGGAGTTTCTATTGTCCCCACAAATCCTCGTAATTAGAAAAAAATTAAACCATTTCAAATATCGAACTCCCGTCCATTTCTAACGGTAATATATTCATCATCCTACACGCTAATGTTTAAAACATTTCCCGGCAGCATATATGTATTGCCAGTTTTATTCAGTTCGGTGTTGTAAGCAATAAAAAATGTTTTGTCGGATGACTGAGCGAGGGTAACCCTGCGTGCATTGATCTGTGATATTCTGTTGATGCGTGGAAATACAGTTTTGAGGATTACACTTACTTTTTTTTGTGTATGGGTATGCATATTTTTATAAACAAGAATAAATTTATTCGCATTTATTTAATATCTGTATTAACTTATACTTTATCAAATACTGTTTATTGTAGAAGTAGTAACTGTTTATTATCTTATATATGTGTATGATATTCATAATCTAGGTAGGTAAAAATATTGATTTTCATATTAAACAGCTACTTTGGGACTCTGAAAATGTCTTACTCTTTTATTATTATTAAAAGTTAGGAACACAGCTGTCTTATTATGAATATTTTAAGTTTTGATTAAAAATATCCACATTTCAGTGGCTTCCAAGCCACTTTCAAGCACTCGCGATTTCATAGGGTTCAATTCTCGTTTGGATTAATGTAAATAAATAACTTTTCTATAATATCTGTCCAGGCTAGACGTTGATAGTATATTCGTTGTTTTAGATTTCTATAACATGAAAGCTGAAGTTACTTGGGATGTGAGCATTCTATTGATATTTCAATAGTCATTATTATTTTAAAAGAAGATTTAATTATTAGATCATCTGCATTTTATTATTTAATTTTTCAATTTTATTTATTTTTATTATTCATTTCATAATGCACATATTTTGATTTCAAAAGCTAATAAAAGTATCGAGTGAATTGCCTGAACATTGATGGAATACGCTCACTAGTGGCAAAGGTAAAATAATACTTGAGTTTGTCAGGACTGCTTAGTCTCGGGTAGCTCTATTGGTTACAGCAGTTGCCCGACTAAGGGTATTGGTATCGGTTCGAATTCCACCTTAATCACATCAGACTAGTGAATTTTTAAATCATTTTTCTTTCAGGTGTTAATTTTTTCAATCACTTTTAATGTCAAGTTCTTTCCTGTTAAAAGATTTATTATTCGCTTTATATACTATGATTAATTATTTGTAGTTTCCAGTCAGACGTTGTAAGCAAAATACGTTTCATAACGCTGAATCACAGCACTATTTAGCTAAAGAACAGGAATGCATTAGTCTAGTCTAGACCGATCGCTAGTGATGTAATTAATCACCGGTTTTTGTTCGCCTCCCTACACTTAGCATAATCATCGTTACCGGTGAACCGACAGGACTTCAATCTGATGCATATAAATAAATTTCTATTATATTTATTGGTCTTAAAGATATGTTCTGGTCAATATTTTATCTTTTTATAAAAAGCAGTTTTTATATTACTTTCCAATTATTGAATGACCTATAATAGGATTAGAATCTGTACAAACAGATTATAATTTTTACTAGTATTATAAAAAAGTAACGTTTATAATTTTGTAGGGGGTTGATCTTCGGAAATAATTCATTACAAAAAAACTAAACTACATTTCTTGTTATCGACTGCGAATTGTCTTAACTGAACCGTTTGACTTAACAAAAAACACTTGTATATTCAAACTTTAAAAAATAAATTAGTTACCTACATCCTAGTTATATTTTTATAGTGGACATTGATGAATGTTCAAGTCCTAGAGAACCGACCAAATATGGAATGGTATACCTAAATAAAAACTTTATAGTAATCTTGATACAATTTTGAAATAAGTCAAGTCAGTAATTTAAAAAATCCCGAACTTTCTGAACTTGCTGAAAATTTATAAATTTTCCTCTATTAGGAATAATATACTCGTAAAAAGGAATCTGAATTTTACATGTAAGGTATTATATATTCCATATTCGGTTATTTTCCTTTAGCAATTATATCCTGCAGACACTACATTAATGCAAACTATGTGTACATTTATAAATGTGTTATGTATTATGCAAACGCAGTAATGAGTATTGCTAATAGATTCCGTTGGAGTGATTGACATCATTACATGTCCACAATTATCGTGTACTAATATCATATTAATACCTATCTCGTGTTATGTGGAACACTAATCATCTATAAGGCAAATATATATAACCTGTCTTCATGTAAGTAATATACATATAATAATAGTAATATATAATATAATATTGTTACTTGAAATTATGAATTATATGTGAAATATCTGATATTTATAAGATAAATAAAGGATACCAGTCGGCTATATAGATAAAACACTCAATACCCAAAATAGACCATTTAAACATGACTCATTAGATTTGAGAAAGAAAAAAAATTATAAACAATATATAGATTACTATAAAAGCAGTCACTTATCGAATTCACAAAAATTCAACGTTGATTTTTTAGTGAGGTGCCAATAGCTTATTCATTAGAATAATAAAAATCTAACAATAACATTTTGAAATATTTTAAAACCAGTCGTTTTTAGTAAAACGCTTAAATTATAGACGAAAAAGGACAATCTGCCTTTGCATTATAAAAACGGAGAGAGACAAGAATGGGATAATACGAGAGCAATCGAGCTGCGCCTTAATGAAATTCAAAATCAAGTGGACACAAAACAACTTAGAGCGGAACTCCATTCTGATAGAGAAAGAAAAGTATAAAACTTTGTTGAATACAGATGAATTCATCTGCGCAGACACACGGATTTACATTGCGTATAATATTTAAACATTCTTCCAGCACTGCTAATTGCTTGATGAAATATTCGAAGTAGAATAGCGATTTTTTTTTTGTTGGTGTTATTTTACTTGGCATTTAATTTAGTTCTAAATAATCAGGGAAGTATTTTCTCTATATGAGGTGATTTAACAGAAGTCTAGTACTTAAAATTTAACCTTATGCACTTGATAGACTTTCAGCTAGTTGCACAAACGTCCATTAATTTTTTCATTAGTTTAAAGGAACATTACCCACTCAAATTTGACATTCATTAGAGCTTAAAGGTATCATTAAACCTTAATTGACGTTTGCGCAACTGATAGTTTATTGTGAAAATAAATGAGGTACTTTGTCACAATCATTTTGATTGACTTCCAGAAGCGGACTTATATTTATTTAAATTCAATTATTAAATACGTAAATAACATATTAAGGAACTTACGAAATTTTATTTTTTCATTTAATTTCGTTTCGGTAATTTTGTTTTCGTAAAAGTTTAACGAAGTTATTTCACAATTAGACTTTACAATGTCAAATAAATAATGAGAAAATGGCTGTCGTTACTGAATTTCTTGCTGGTTATTCTCAGACTAAAGTATTCCGACGTAATCTACCGTTAGATTACCTAAGTTATATCATAGATTATGGTAAGACAACATATATAATCCAGTTTCATAGTTTAATATATTTGATGATAAATGCTAAAGTTTTTAAATTAAATATGTAATGAAATGTGATATATCCCCGTATGTTTACCATCGATTCGCAGCATACAGTACGACAGTATCGTGCAGTCGTTTACATACTGTTTACGAATACAACAAAACGCAATATTCAATTGGTGTACCGATGTGGAGTACTCGGTTCATGTTTGCACTGCCTGCCTTTGAATTTACTCAATTTATGCTAATGTCGACGTCTCATGACTTTTCTTTTCGAATTGCTAATTTGTATAATATGACCATCTTGTGATATAAAACTGAAAATGTGACGTTTTTATAATTTACTACACGAGAAAATTATATTGATTTCGTTTTGATTTATGGAATATGATAAAAAGTGTATTTAACCAACGGAAAACTACATCACAGGCGGCTTACATACGGCATAAGGATACAGCTGGTGTATATACTCTATGTATTTAAATATAGTAGTTGCTATCTGGTTATGCTATATTATATCGTATGGCACTACTTACGTTATATTTAAAGTTATAATCTCTACTAGCTGTGCCTGCAACTTTGTCCGCGTGGAAAGTGTGAAAATCCCATTAGATCCCATCACATTTCAGAGATTAGCCAGAACAAACCGATACAGACAGACAGCCAAAAATGATATTATTGTATATTTACCAAATATAGATGCATATGAACTTAGTGAAAAGCAATTTTTTTAATATGTAATATTAAAAAAGAAATAGATAAAGAGACACTCCCATTTTATTTATTTGTATGTATATATTTTAAAAGTAACGCATTGCTCGAGTTTCGTGTGTTAAGTCAAATGTCTCGTTTATATGTATGCATCGGTTTCGCTAAATATCAATGGAAAAATGCCTTACAGCGTCTTGAACAGATTAAACACTATCTATTATTACAACTTAATAGTGAGTAAAATGAGAAAAGTGTAATATCATACGTATTGTATGCGTTCTTATGTAGGTACTTCAAATTTACATTATTTCCAATTTTATTAAATCGTATGTAACTCGTTTTATATATATTATTTGAATTAGATTTAAAGTAATACTGTCTTTAATTTTCTCTGTAAATGCTGTTTTTATAAATATTAAGTACCTGAGAATAAAATATTTATATATTTTTATTTAACTTTTAATTGCGACCAATTAAAAGTTAAATAAAAATATATATATAATAGGTCAAAAGCGTGTTTCTCTTTGTGCCGGTCACGCGTCCACGAATCAGTCAGTCAAACGTTGACGCCTATTAAAATTTAATAATTCCCATTCTGTCTCGAAACGAGACAGTAATCAAAGAGATACCGTCGTTTGATGTGAAGGAATCTCGTGTTGATATCACGTTCCTGATTTAAGGACAGCCCTGGCTATAATTAATTATTTTTTGTGTTTCTCCTGGATACATTAAAAGATAAAAAAATAACTCGCCAGCACATTTGATGAGATTTTATTCCTTTATTTTATTCATTTAATATGTCTTTTTGAAAGCCAGTAATGTTTTTTGTTCGTTATTATCTTTTTCTAATTTTTAATTCTATCAAATACAAGTAAATTATATTATTTCATCAATTTTTTTCATTAAAAAATACTATAAAGCAATTATAATATTAAAAAAATAAGTGATTCTTCGAATTGAAGGTATTCATAATTCCATAAGTATATTGCAACTCAATCTTTTGTTTTTTAGTTCAATTTATAGTAACGCATCTTTTGAAAATAGCTTTAATCTATTACGACGTAACAAGTGGCAATAGATACTAAGCATAGATCTATTTTTATACGAAAACTATAATGAGAAGATTTTAAAATTACTATTTTTGGTTTTGGTCAAATAACTATGAAGCTTAGAAAGAAAGTCTAAAAAAATAATTAATAATGTCTAAATAAATAATTAATAAACACAAAACTTGAATAGTTATTCGGATTGAATGTGTAGTGAGTGTGTAAATATAAATAATACAAGTAAAAGTATGGGTTACCTACTATGTCGTGAATCTAGTTGTTATCCTAAATATAATAAAAATTCTTGCATATCCAGAATAAGAAAGCGCCCTACAAAAGAATCCCGATAACGAAGCTAATATTTTCACAGAAAATAAATAAAAGATGAGAGGGGTCTAGTGACATCAAAGCCTCTTTATATCACAACCAATATGTTTAGGATTTCACTCAATCGAATATTGTCCATGGGAAATTAAATTGAATCCCCCATGTCCGTTTTAAAGGTATCCACGTCCCACTGTCTTTTAAAATATCGCGTTGCATTGTTTGTCTTATTATTATTTTTAGGGTTCAGTATCAGAAAAGGGAAAACATCCTTATAGCATTACATAACCGATGTCGCGGACGGATTTGTAACGTAAATAATAATAATAATACTTTATTGTTACACCATTTTGAAATTAAACAAAGCACGATAATGTAGCAATTGGAGGTCTTATCGCTAAAATAAGTAAACATAGGAAGCATTTTGGGAAGTGAGGAAATTAAAAAAGTTTTTAAAGCTATACGAGAAATATGAATGAAAGATATTCTTATAAGAATCTCATTTGTTTATTATATGCCTGCCTCCCTCTCCCCCAAAGTTTTAGAAATACAGAAAAGATATTTTTTAGAAATGTATATTTTGAGAAAACATTCACACAGAAACCTCGGTGCGCGATTATGACTCGCACTTGACCAATTTTTGGTATGTCCGGTAACAGAGGAAACCTTATCCGAAATGGAGGGTCACGATTTTTTTTATTTCTGACAAATTTTAACAAGGTAGCGGTTACTATTAGTAACTAAAAACTTGTTTGGAATTTCATAAAAATATTTTGGTAAATAATATATTGGTAATTTACAGACAACCTATTCCATTCCAAAGCTATTGAAAAAACTTATGGTTCAATTATTAAAACTTAAATGAAATAACTTTTAAACGGTTTCAATGCGTTTGTATTTAGTTTTAATGACGTTTCGTCACCACCATTTAGGTTCCGTGTTCACATAAAACTGAGAAATCTGATCTAAGGAACCTATAAAAGGTCCGAAACGTCAATAAAACTAAATAAAAATGCAATGAAACCATTTAAAAGTTGTTTTATTTAAGCTCCAGTTTCATTTCACCAATGACAAGGAGCCACCTAAGGACTTTAGGCAACGCATAAAATTAGGACAAAATGTTGTCCTAACTTTATGCGTGGGGGCTAATGCTCAGTATACCCAAATGCGTAATGTAACACATACATTTACGCCTTGGCTATAACGGATGTGTCAAGGGATAAAATTAATTTAGTAAGTTGGGATCAAGAAGTTTATATATATTATAATTAAGATATACTTAAACATTAAGATTTTTTGAATTACAGTCTTTTTACAAACGGGCGAGGTATAATTTTACTTGTCTTATCATATCAAAATATATATTTTTGTTATTGTCTCTGTACGTATAAAGGCCATTAACGCGATATTGGCGAAATTGTGTAAACGCAAACATGTCATACATTGAAAAAAGAAGAGGAACTGAAGCATGCCAAATCATAGTTGCATAACTAAGCAAGTGCTTAGTAAGGCATTACCAAAGGCGTTAGAAGTTTGGTAAAACGACAAATCTACTTAAGCTATTCTTAATATTAAGTGATTTCTAGTTAAGCTATGCCTTGTTATAGGTTAGTGAAAACGGGCTTTAATTGTTTATTCAAAAGCCTTTCATTTCACGACAGATTCAATCACATAACGCGAAGCCCCCTCACACTTTACCTAACATTGCCATACAAACATCAAAACTTGCATTCATTTATTACGAAACATATTAAACCTTATTCGTTTACAAATACAGTTAATTTCTCCATCTTGGTGTTGAACAAGACGGTACATTTAAATTGGTTTTAGAACAATTGAACCAATGTTTCGACTTTCGACTATTTGCAAATGGATTGGATTGCCTTCGGATGGGTCCGATTGTTCTTGCTTCTGAGGTTGTAGCGGGTTAACAATATAAAGGTGGTAAGTATTGTGAGATTTATAATATGGATTTACAAATAAAATTGAGTAATGATTACATTAAAATCAAATATTAATATATTATTTATGTTTTTCTACATGCAAAAGTCTTTAACTATTACATCATCGTTATCCTCACCAGCATATATATACATAGGTCTTTGTTATATAAAAATATAATTTGATATACCTATATACTATTAGCCCTTTCAATCTATATATCATACAACAGAATTTGTGACGGTTTTTCAATTTATAATTTATCCAAAGACTGGTCTAAGTTTAAAATTTATTTAAAGGTTTACAACTGCTTTTGGATCGCCGTTTTACTCAATAGAACCACACAAAGTATTATACAATTGTTGGCATTTCAGAACTCACTTAGAACATTTCTATCCAAAAGTCTCATTTCCTTCCTTAATATTATACAATAACGAAAACAAACCAAGAACTATAAGCCGAGAATGAAAAGAGAATCGCCTGATAAGGCCAATATAAACGCTATAATGAAACTGACACTGGTCCGTGTTTTGAAAGACTTTTAGATAAAAGAAATGTTTGTTATTGTCTACGAACTATTTCTATTTCATATTCCTTTGAATTGCGCTTTTAAAACAAGAATTAAGATACTAGAAAAAATAAAATAAATGTACAAGATTTTTTATACTAACATAATATTTTAAAGCCCAAGGCTGATATCAGTTATAGAAAATAATTATAGTAACAGAATTTATTCATCTCAGATACCATTAAAAATCATTCTTGAAGACTATTATTTTATTTTTTTAAATAATTTTACTCAAAATTTAAACTTCGAGTAAATTTATTCTGCTATGAAGAAAGTACCTACATATCCAAAAGAAATGCTTAATAAAATGTGTCAGGTAGAAGTAACCACCCCTGTCTCACGTCTTACCTTCTCAAATACATTATTATTACAGCTTTCATCACTTCTTTGCACGCCTGCTTTCGATACATTACACATTTTAAGTAAGGATGTCACCAATCAACAAATAATATTAATCAGACATATGTTTCAGAAAAACACATCGACCATTATTAAACGAACCCGCCTCTCGCAAAAACATGGAAACAAATCACGCCAGTTAGTTTCATCTTACCACATTTATGCAAATGATTTACAAGTTTATTCCCAAGCTTGTCCTGATCAACTGTCTCTCCCGATTAATATGCTGAACCGTGACTTAGAAATAATTTGTGACTGGAGCAAGACCTATGGCATAAAAGTAAATGCACTGAAAACCTAAGTCATTATTGTTGGCAGTCCCGCATCAACCGCCCCAAAATCAACCGCTCATGTTTACCTGCAATTTTGTTCGATGGTGTTGCTTTAGTCCCTAGTATAGTTATAGATAAAAACTTGACACGGAGACCACAGAATGAGCAGACGAGTCGGAAAATGTGTGCTGCAGCTGGTTCCTTGAAGAGGCTATGTAACTTCTTACCAGTAGCCACTAAAATTGCGCTTGCACAATGCCTTCTTCTTCCAATACTGAATTACTCCGATGTCAGCTATCAAGACTTAACTTAGGAGCAACTGAATAAACTTGAGAGACTTCAAAATTTTTGTATTAGATTCATATTTGGGTTACGCAAGTATGATCATGTATCTGATTTTGCACTTAGCTCAAGTGGTTGTCAATTCGACTTTGTCGGAATGCACATATTGTTTCCCTTCTTTACAGTATACTGTTCAATCCTCACCAACTTATCTTAAGGAACGTTTCAAGTTCCTTCGTGATACGCACTGTCGTGTATGAGATCATCGGAGAACCTAAAACTACAGATGCCTGTGCACTCCACAAAATTCCTTTATAAATCATTTGCAGTTCAGGCTGTTCGTTTGTGGAATGCCTTACCTGAAGAAATAATGCGCGCTCCTTCATTAAAGTGTTTTAAAAATATGTTAAAAGAATATTATCTAACACTATAGGAACAAATGCTATCGTATAATCCTGTTATATTTGTCTTGGTACTGTTTTATTTTAAATGTTTGTATGTATAAAGTATTATATTATATTGTACATGTTTATTATATTGTACATGTTTATTATATTATATATGTTTATTATATTATATTATATTTATATGTAGCGGTATGTATATGTTATTTGTATGTATATATGTAGGTATGTTTCTTTCGCAATATAAGACACCGTATACTACCCGTCTATTTAGTAAGAGTCCAGCCTAACCTGTGGTTGCCTGGCAGAAATTGCTCTTTAGCGATAAGGCCGGCGATTGTACAACTAAATTGTATCAATTGTAATTTTTCTATAATTTATGGTGTACAATAAAGAATATTTTCATACGTTCAAATTGCATTAATTTTTTCGCACCTTTTATAAATTCCCTTATGCTTATAAATTATATTGATGAAAGGTATGAATGAGAAAGTTTACTATTTATTTTTTCTAGGCAAAATGAAACAATAAGCACAATCAAACAATACCGTGAAAAACAAATCATAAATATTTCCATACATAAAAAGTTTTTGGTTTTTAAGTTGCGCTCGCTAGAACAATTTTGCTTCACGTGCTACCTCAGTGTGTGATGTCACTCTACCGAATATGAACGAACATGTAGTATTACTCGATGGAGGGCATAAAAAACCTCAACCAAATATTTTTAAGTGACAAAATAAAGCGTTTAACAAAATACATCTTCTTATAAAGTCTCAATATGTATCCTACTAACTAATAGTTTCAGAATAAAGTAGCTGTAACATATTGGCGGACACACAGATAGATTGACATTATGAATCTATAACAGTATTATTTTTTCTATTCGTACTCTAAAAAATATACTTCCAATTATGCTTGTAAATATAATTTTATATAAGTAAGCACCTAAAAGACTAATTTTCATTGGTCTATAGGGCCCACAAGCGGAGTGCAGACGATTCCTATGCTTATTTTCAGTAGGCGATCATTGACTGTCATTGATTTACCAACAAGTGCAAGTTCATTTACACTGGTTATTAGGGCCCATATATGTAGTGTGGTGATTTCTGTGATTATTTGCATTAGTCAGTGTTTGATTGAAAATGAGATTTTATCGGCCAGTGATAGGAGCCCGAAGGAATCACTCGCACTCTGTATGCGGGCCCTATCGACCAATGTAAATATGCCATTATGAAAGTCAACAGATAATATAAAAACCGCTAATGGGCGAACCCTTTACCCACCGCATCATCACTTCCAATGAGGCTGCTCACTTCCCCCCACCTCTAACTTATAAAATGAATTAGTAGAATACTTAAAATATGCTGCAGTACTCAATGAAAAATTTCAACGAAAACTTGTTTGAACAGGACTCGGTCACTTTCAGAGATATAGCACATTTACAAAAATCGCATATGTCACTTTGTCATTCATACTGCTACTATGAAAACACTACAAAAAAAAGTGATTTGGAAAGGTTCTAAAGTTTTAAAATTCAATATTTCTACAGTATCCTCGGTGCGAGAATCCGACTCACACTTGCCCGTTTTTTATACTGATGCGTATCTAAACAATAGGTTAGGGATTATATACATTAAATAAAAGCTACATACAAAAAATCAAAATAAAATTTTATGTCTATCGATGACTAAAAAACAACGCCAGAGCATCCAATAAGCACAAAATAATGTGATTTGCAACCTATTAAGGTTGTGGTGCATCGACCTCAGGCCACAGACGTTCCATGCGAAGACACGTAGTTATAAATAATCTATAACTTGCTCATTTATTGATAGATTTTAATTTTGTTTTCCGATCTAATTTAGTTTCGACCTATATTTTTATTATAATATGCTAAATATAACAATCAACATCTTGAAACATCCCTATATAAATATGATTCTGGGCTTACTCATTAGTGGCAGCCCTATAAAACAAAAAGTACTTGTTTAACGTATAAACCGTTTAATGTTGTTTGGATTAACGTGACGTTTACACTCACTCATTAATGGCTCACACTCACACTAATGAGTTACTTGGTTAACGACGTGATACGACAATGACGATCTACCAGATTTAAAGGTTTAAGTAACTCTTGAAAGGGATGTTGAAGGTTTGTCAACCATCAGAAATATTTATAACTTTATTTTTGGCATGAATAAAGAATTATTTTTATTATTATGAGCCAAAGATTGGTTTTTGTGGGTACGTTTCACAGAGGCCGAGTGACATGTGTGAACAAACATTTATTGTCCGTTAGTTTTGCGCCTACTCTCTTTATCAGCCACCAATCCTGAACCTGCGCGATGCGTTATCGTCCGTGAATATTTCATTAACAAACGTTAACAAAAATTACGTAACTCTTAAGTATACACAACACCACAACAATTACAGGTTAACACATGCATAAAAAAAACATAGGATATTGTTGACAATTTCGTTGCACAAACTAGGCTTATGTAGTTTTAATCTTGACATACCACTTTTTATTGCAATGACAAGAGAATTATGCTATTTTAATCCTGTACATGACTTAGATAAGAGAAGTTACATAATTATATCGTTATATCAACAGCAGTAGGTACAATTATTTTTCTATCATTTCACAAAAAAACTTCACCTTTGAATGCTACGGAGCTTAGAAGGAATGATGAAGGCGGTTTGGAAGAATATTTACCTAAAATATATTTTCCACTTGGAAAGATTTTGAGTTGTCAGTGGGTATTAACATCATTAACAGACTGATGGTAAATAGCATTTAATTTTCCTTTACACATATTTTTGTTTCATTATCTATATTTTTTCCAATTATTTAATATTAAATGAAATTTACAATATAAAATATTCAGTATGTAATTGCATCATCGTAATATGTAAATTTTATCAGATAAAATATCATTACTCTACATTTCATAACGTAAGCTTAGAATTTTATAGATGCCTCGTAATTATTTGTAAACTGCGAAGTGTGAGTTAAAATTTTAATCACCTACAGTTCTCATTAGGAAGAAGATTTAAACAGTCATTGCCAACTTGATGAGATGATGAGTTGTAAAGTAGGAAGTAACATAAAGGCCATTATCTAACAAGCTATGCTATATTAAGAGTATAGCAAAGATATAACAAGATAACTCTGCAAAATATCTGTGTTAGCAAAATTATTAGGTCTTTATTTGTCTTGACACGATTATGTAAAGTCCTATAAAAGCATGTAACAGGTTTGACTGTGGAGGCTTCTTTATTTGCTGCTGAAATTGTTCATTGAGCAAAAACACTAAACTTACCAATGATATTATTGAAACATACACGCAGAGTTACATATATATACAACACTTTTATAGCCAATAGTAATTGTAAGGGCTGTGCTTTTAAAAAGTAACCAAGGAAGCGTAATACGCATGCTTAAGATATGTCTCTGTCTATTCCGGAAAGCAATAGTGGGAAATAGGTAGACCAATAAGAAATAATGATATGAGGGTGACGTGTAAAGCAATCATTATATTAATGAATCATTATAGCATAACCTGTTATACCAAATATTCTTATTATTAAACAAGCAAGAATCTAAACATCCTATAATTAATACTCATTTGACTTAAGCGACATTGAAGCTATAATTCTCACATAGACAGCGAACCCAACAATGATGAGTTGTAAACTGCAAGTTAATGTGGAGACGTGCGTTTTATCTCGCCGACAAAACTGCCGCTTTAATGGTGATTGAAGATCTCGAGTCATCGCTGAACTCTTGGAACAACTGTTTATTTCGCTTGTCGTTTGCCAACGGTTTTATGTTAATTGTAGAGTTATGACGTTTTCATATTGTAACGCTCGGATGATGTAATGGTCTTGGCAAGGGTTTACCAAGATAGATGCACGTAAAGTTATGTAAGGGAGAGGTTTATACACATTTAAAGAATTTCGTTGATAATATTATCAACTAAACTTCTATTCATAACTTCTGCCTAAATTTTGGAAATTAATAGATACTGTGATTGTCTTACGGCGTAGGTAAAAAAACCGAGCGTCAGAAAGCTCGCTTTCTTGACTTTTATAACTTTTTTCATGAATGTAAGAAAAAATTATAATAGGCTCATTCTAACTTCTTTATTCTATCACTTTGACGTTGTACATCGGTTTCATTTTCTTTCATCGTAGATTCTTTCCACACAGATATTTTAACCAACGTATCTCTATTAACTTTTACACTGAAACAAAATTTTATAATTATCAATGTCCATTCAATAATTTTAGCATGAAGAAGTTACAAACATGCAATCGAACAACCGTAACACAAATTGTAAACCGCGGCTTCGCCCACGTGGTTCGTTAGTACTGTGTGTACACTAGCCTACTATACTGGAGTAGGTAGTTAATCTTCAATTACAAATCTGACAGTGAGCATCCTGAAAAAGCAAAATGCGAATCTCTCCTAAAAAAATATGTTCATAAAATAATTTTTTATCATATTTTAATAATTTCGTTCGTAGTGGAACCGTGTACGATACTGATATTAAAACAGATAAATCACAGTTGCTTGGAACACCTATTTGTCACGGTGACAAGACAAGTGGTGAGCTAACACATGTACCAACGCGAGAGAATATCTCGCTTCGGGAGCACGTCTCGTGTTTCGTGAGGTTTTACATTTTGTTTTTCTTTAACGTTGATATTTGTTAATAACATTTGAACAAAGAAGTTTTAGAAATCTGTAAACTACAACTTGAGACAATATAAAAATTGACCTGTCTGGAATTTGTACCTTAGTCTTTAGAGATTCTTGCTGTTGTTCTACTTGTAAAGAGTTTGATTGATTTATAAAATTTGATAGCCGAATTCTTGATGAGCGTTCAAGAGTTATAAAACCAGAGGAACAACAAATATAGTTCTGTTATAAATCTCAGAAGGTATCTCATTCCTTATCGTCATAAGCTCTGCCGTTTCCAATTAAGCAGATTGAGCGAGTTAACGATGTGAACGTTAAACAGGTTTAATGTTCAACTTGGATGGCCACACTTGAGGTGTTCGGGATATTAGAGAGGCTCTGATGGCTTATGTGGGATTTATTACACATCTTCAAGCGTTGCTTCGCCTTTTTGTTTAGTTTTATTGTCGTTTTGTATCTTAAGTATTTAAAAAAATCTGATAATGACAACCTTAATGAAAAACGCTTACAAATCCATTTTGTCCCTGGCACTCTGAGATGGGACTCGAACCCATGAACTTTCGCAATGCGAATGCTCTAACCACTAAGGTACCCAGGACCTAATAGGACAAAATATTTTTTTTTAGCACTTGTTACTCATTTACTACTACAGTGCGTATTTCCATCAATGTTCAGGCAATCCACCCAAAGATCCGAAAGAAATATTTTTAAAAATATTAAAATTTTCTCTAAAGATGAAAATTGATTATAATTATTATATTTGAGCAATTATGCATTCGCAATACGGTACGGTAAGTGTCTTTTGTGTCGTTTCTTTTGTTTGCTAAAAGTCTTGAAAGAGTTTGAGGAAAAATAAGATTGACGAATCGAAACAATAGCAATTCCATGTGAATAAAATAAAACAACTATAAACAACTTCAGCTCGTTTCCTTTCCATTTCATGTGATATATTTGGTAATAATAAAAATTCAAAGTAACTTAATTTCGGAATCGGAATAAAAAAAGTATACAATGCCCAATAGCTCAAACCACAAACATGCGTTGCGTGTTGATCTGTTGGGCACGAATATTTTCATTTTATTCTAGTGTCCACCACAGATACGTTTATGGTTCGATGCGTGCAGCTTATTGAGGGTCGCTTTCAGTGTTCACATTGGAAATATTTCCGTTCTATTTGGACCATTATTTATTCGTAAACTAATTTTTTTTTTTTGATAAATAATGCTTGATAATATAATAAATATAAAAGAAAAACATGTCAAACACTGAACCGATTTTTATTAAATCGGGTATAAAGCTATCTTTGTAACGATGACCTTGGGAGGAGTTATAAATTATCGTTTATTATGAAGAAAGGTGTTTATTAAATTAAAAATATTTTCTTCAGTGTGAACATATATATTCCACTCTATCTCTTTTTTTTTTTTAATTTGGAAGTCATCTTAAAATACAAATTTGATAAAGTTAAAAATGATCACTACAGATACGTTAAATACACTGAACCTGACTTTAACTTGCTTAAGTTATTCGTAGCAATAATTTCACATCCTTATTTTTGTAGCATATAAACAAAATAATGTAGCGTAGCAGATCGTAGCGTTCGTAGCTCTAGGAGCATACATGTTTGTCAAATCTTGCTACTTAATTTTAAAGCAGTTATCCTCAACCAATTTAACTGAAAATTTGTATTCAGTAAGTTTGAATGATAATGTATTATTCTAAAAAATCAATTTTCAATAAATTAACTAAAATGGCGTAAAAAATATATAACGCCCAAGCGGTCGGTACCTAATTATGAACAGGCAGTATTTCGTTTCTTTGGCCGGTCCCTTTGTCCACGGCGTATGATGTGATATTGGTACAAATTGAATTGTTATAGCGCGCGTTTGTTCGATCGCATGCACGGACGCCGTTCAGGATTCACTTTATAAGGTATGTTATTGAGATAATCAAGTTTTTGGTAATACTGGGGGTGATTCATTTTAAAGAACTATCTCATAGATATTGTATTAGACTTTCGTTTGAAGTTAATTATACTTCTTGTTTTTGCATTTACTTAAATCGTCACAGGTTTATGAAATCAAAGACTTTTTTATCAATATTAATCTTGTCTAAAAACGTTTTGGTCAATTCGTATTTAAAGACGACAAATTTTGTAAATAAGCTAAAATTATTAATATATTTATGATTCCATGAGGCGAAAAATGATCATTTTACGTAAAAGTCACTGTTACCACACTTGCGTTAAAAGGAACTAAGATTACTTTGAATATCAATAATGTCAATAATTACAGGTACTCAAGATTTTTTTGTACTAATGGTATATAGGTAATTTATGAAATAATTCGTGAAATTTATTAGATAAAATAAAGTTATTAATCTAGAGCTCCTTAAAATGGATGGTAAATTAGGTTTTGAATAGGTAAAACTACTGGATTCAAGGATGCACACCCAAAGAATTTTTGAAAAGTTGGCATCACTATCAATTACAAAATAATTAACAGTGAATAAGAATATGGAATATACAATATTTATTTTATATTGAAAAATATAGTGAAGAAAGCTTTAATAAAATTGTAAAATAATTGCTCAATAGAATAAATGATACGATAAAAAAGTTCTTACTAAATAAAGTTTCCCTCGCGGATCACGTGGAAAAATTGGTGGTTTGTGTATTGTTAAGCCGATGTTCATTCGGTTATCATGATTCGAGATCAAAGCCTGTCAATTATGGGTAAGCAGAATAAATATTGCTTTTGCAATTTTCACAAAGTACAGGAAAATAATGTGCCGAGTTGTTGTTATTGTTATTGTTAGAAGGAACTTTAATTGCTAGGCAATATTTCGCACACTGTTTAAAATATCGCTCAAATAATATATAATGCATCGGATACTTGGAGAATAAAATTAACTTTGGAATAAATCTAAAAGATGAAAGTTACACAAATTGTACAAAAATAACACATTATTTTTCAATAGCTTTTTAGGATGTCGTTTCAAACTCAAATTGTGAACAAATGTTGCAGTAAACAATAATATAATAAATACAAATTTTCATAAAAAAACTGATTCTGTTTTGATTGAAGAAATAATAAACATTCCATCAATATCAATAATTGTAAGGTTATTTAAATAAGTTACATAAATCCTTATATTAAATGATACAAATAATTGTTCCTCTCTTCTCATTTCATTCTATTTCAATCTTCATCTTCAAAATCGCAGGGCAGAGAGATACGTCCCTAGGCACATTTTCATTAGTCGACAGGGCCCTGATGCGGACTGCGAGAGATTTTTAACGCGTTGTATGTATACAAATCATTGCGAACGGAGAGTATTCGTAGGTGGTAGGTACCACTGTGAAACTTGATGGCACAATTCACTAGGACCGGTCATAGGATGGATAACCAGAAAAAAATTTACATTGCTGAGTTAATCAGTGCTTCCAAATAGGAATTCCTAGTAGGAATATCCCTATATTAATAGGTGATAATGACTCCATTATTGAATATTGATCATCAATACGCCTTATTAATATTAGTCGATGGGTTGTCGGTTTATTAATCAACGAAGTGAACCCGCATTGATCAATAAATGAGCCTTTAGTATTCATGAACTCTTTTGATGTTCAACATATAATCGTTTAATCTGTTATAAAGGCTTTAAATCATAAATCGTTTATGTCTCGCATAACAAAACGCATTAAGAGCTGTGCTAACCAAACTCAGGTGAAACCCGTTATGATCCTCGTAAATGCATACTTTACTGCCCTCGTAATAATGCTCAGCAATTTGTTTATAGTGATTCGTGATAAGATAATAAATATTAGACAACATCACGTACATTGCTCAAATTCCAAGATGAGTAGCTAAAGCCCCCGTATTATGAAGTATCTGAGTCAACGACGATAACACAACAAAATGGACGGGCGATCATTATTACAATTATTGCTCAGATTCCATGATAAGTATTTCAAAACCTCGTATTAAAGAGTATTTGACACAAGATGACATAGAAATCGAACATGAACGTCAGAGATGGCAACTCCTTGAAATCAGCGTGCGAGTCACTCGGCCACGGAGGTTGTCATAGACTAAAATCAATCTTATTACGGATTTGAATTAAAATTCTATTGTATCAAACATGCAAAAAAAAAAGATTTGTGGTTTTATAAAAAATAATTGCTTTCGATTCAATTTTTATTTATTTTTGACAAGACCTTTTTGTTATTATTCAAATTATGAAACAAAAAGTAGTTCGTGTTCAGTAAACAAGTGATAACTCGAAAGTGCTCCATTTTACGATGACAATAATATGGTCCCTCGGAAATTTTATAACTGGAACTTTATCGTTCGGTACCGCATTCATATTTTAGCATGAGAAAAGAGTGGAGAATCCTTTAAGAAATACTCGGGATAAGTTGCACTTTATGAGTTAGATGAATACCTTTATAGTGAGTTCAGATATGGGAACCAGAAAATACTGTTACGAGCAAGGGTTCGGGATAAACATTAACGCCAATTAAATTCACAATCCGACACTTTATTGAAACAATAAAAAGAACAAAAAATAATTCGCTAACAAAATATAACGTTTATTATACTTCATCAATTTTGCATTCACAATGCTCTTAATGAAAAATGCTTAAAAAATCCAATTTGTCTCTGGCACTCTGAGATAGGATTGATGAAAAAGTAATAAGATCTTAAAAAAATCGTTAGTACTGGATAGCTGACAAGTTAGAGCAGTCGCCCGGATAATAATGATAATGGGTTTCAGTCCCATCTCGGATTGCCAGTGAAAAAGATTTTTTTAATGGATTTTTTTTAGTGGATTTTTTTTAAACATTTTTAATTAAAAAAATATATCGTCTTCGTGAAGCAATACCGAATGTCGGCAATTTATATTAAACTCGATATATCGACTTTATTGATAGAGCGTAGGAGATTCTAATCATTTTTAGGATAAATGTTTTAGAACGGTTGCTCGTTCGTTGCTCACGGACATGTAAGTATGTAAGGACACGCATAGTTTCTAGGGTGGCTAGCGCGAGTCATAACGCCATCTAGAGACGAACAGACGAAACATAGCGCTGTGTTGTGCTATCGTCGATCGCGGACACGGTGGGTGGTGGCGTGGGCGCAGGAGTTCGCTGGTAGTTGCAATCAGTCTCGATTGTGAACGTTATTTGAACTGTCGTGTTTATATTGAGCAAAAGGTAAAACTTTTTTTTTCACTTTTAGAAGAAAAATTAGAGTACGATGAACTTATATTATTAAAAACAAGAAAAAAGTTAATCAAATATTCACAAATCGACAAAATGAAGGTAGATCATACAAAACACTATTACACCTAATGAAAATAATAAAAAACCGTCATTTTCCTTATTTAACTCATTTTTAAACACAATTCAAACTGGTCGTCTTGGAGTGTACCCGTCGCTTTGCTTCAAAAGAATACCGACCGACGCGTGTGGCGTGTGTCCTTCGCCCGCTCACGCCGCGTTGCCCGCCGAACGCGACGTTTCCGTGAACCCAACGTTAAACGTTTCCGAACATAGAATTGAGATGTCATCGGCTACGAGTGGTCAGGGAAACCAACGCCTTAGAAGGTAGTGTCCGTCGCTCCGTGACAATACGTATAAATCAAAATTGAAAGGAGATGTTTAGTTTATTTCTATTTTCATGCATCATGTTTGTTGTAAGAGTTGATATTTTTATTTATGATTATGTTTGTTTTATAACTTCGACGAATATCATTCACAATTTTTTATTAAACTTCATGCTCAGCCGCATCACGATGACGAAAATCGATACTAAATAAGTAGGTACGGGCAAACGCGTCCCCTTCAGTCGCTTGTAGGCTTAGCACCGACTCGCAGGTGTGTACCGCTAGAGGCAAGTAGCACAATCACACAAACACTAATTGAGTTCATATACGATAGTCATATGTTATTAAATTTTATCATACAAATTATTTTTTATAAAATAATCGCTGTCAATAAAGATCAGATAACTATGTTAAACATTATGATACAGTTAAATAAAGGTATCACTGTAAAGTGTAAAATAGTTGATATCTAATAAACTCAATTAAGCGTTGCGGAATCACCCGTTATACTTGCATTCACCTTAAGTACCGCAGATGCGGTGGTACGACGACATCAAAAGACTGGCGGAAACAAAATGGATGGACACTGCTCAACAATAGCAGAAGACTTGTGTTCAGGTTTTCTTCTATGTTTTAACCGTGTAACTGTTATTCTTGTACTGTATCATATATGTTAAAAAACTCCTATTTATTTTTCTCGGACCGCGTGGGCACAGTCGCAAGTAACAGCAAGTGTTAAAATATAAATAGGGTTGGCTTATCAAGAACTGATATGAAGTAAATTTAGTTTCGAAATAGGTAATTTGAAACAAAAATAATATACAGTTGATATCGTACTCTATTGTTAAACCATATTTTCATATTTATTTATTCACACAGAAATAATGAATTTTATGAAGCTGATATCAATTTTTTCATCACTTTTAGTAGTATTCAAATGTTACGCCGAAAGCGCTTCGTTGCGAATAGTTGGAGGTCAAGATGCGACGCCAGAACAATTACAGAGCATAGTCAGAATAGAGATAAAAATGAACGATATATCAGAATATATATGCTCTGGCTCTGTTCTGTCATCGACTTGGGTACTAACTGCAGCCCATTGTTGTGATGAAGCGCCTGCATACAACAACCATACAATGGTCATAAGATATAAAACAGGATTCGAGATTCCTTTTATCAATGATAGTTTCAGTGAAGTCGTTGAGGTGAAAATACATCCCTTCTTTATAAGTTTAGACAAAAGAAATACATGGATCTCTAAGAATGATATTGCTCTATTGAAAACAACTCCAATGAAATTGGATAGATACAGGAAGATAAGCGCGATAGACTACACGGTAATGTTTGGCCAAGAAACAATCGCAGCTGGATATGGCATCACCAAAGACAGTCACACTAATGTATATGACACCTCCTCGGCCCTTAATAAAACACTACAAGTGGAAAAGTTTCTAGCGAGTAAGTGTTCGTTAGATGAGACAATATTATTAGTGCATCCAAGTATATGTCTCAGTCCTCGATGTAATGAGAGAGTTGCTTTATGTGGTGGGGATTCTGGAGGGCCTTTGTTATATTCTTCGAAAATCGTCGGCGTGTTGATACTTAGCAGCCAGATTAGATGTGGGCCATATGTCAAAGTAAATGCAGAAGATGTGGATTTTGGAGTTGCCATTCCCGTTAGTCCCTATATTCAATGGATTCGTAATACAATAAAATTATGAACATATTACATAATTCTTTATTGCATCATGTTCTTAGTCGCTATTCGCAAAGTGATCGTGATCGTCTGTTGAGGGTTAGTAACGTACCTCTCGAAGCGTTGCCACTCGTCTCGGATGGCTGCTTTCCTTGTACACTCGTGTAGAGAACCATTAAAAGCAGCTTTCACTCGGTCCATCTAGCGTATTGGTGACTTCCCACGTAGTCTTGTACCTTCCATCTTTCCTTGCACCACAAGGTGATCTACAAATATATCTCCTCATAGATTTGAAATTTTAAGACCACTGATATTAGCTCCGTCTGACCAGTTGTGAAGGGTGATCCTCATAATAAGCGTTGTGTAAATGTTAAACAACAACAGCGAAACGATATACCATTAACGAACTCCAGCACGGGGTGGAAGGCAGTGGACACGTCGTCATCTGTTCTGTCGGAAGCGGTTCTACTTTCATACAATTTTTATGGAGGACTTATTAAGTGTTTAGGCGTACCCATTGCCAAAAGACATTACTAGAGTTTCGGCCATTTTATATAATCAAACTCCTTTGAAAAATCAAAACATATGTATGTCAGTCTATTAAATTCTCTAATTCGACATACAGTTAGGACTTGCTCGCGGGTACCCTTTTCCGGGGGCTTTGTTGAAAAGTCTGCTTTTTCAGTAGCGAGTTAGATTTTAGCCCCTCGTTTAATATATGCAGTAAGATTTTACTTGCATAATACGCAAAAATATGTATAGAAAGAGAACAACAGGAGCGCATAGGTTAAACTGAGTGTTTGCCCAGTCTAGTATACTTCAAGAATGGCATCGTGAGCGATACTCTCAGCAATGCTTTCAATAATATTGCGTTCTTGTAAGCGTCTCTAGAGGATGGAGTCAAATACCGTTGCATGTGAAATTTTATAGAATAAATGCTGTATTGGTAGCTCTTACTATGTGACGAAATCTTTGTGAATTTAGAAAGCATTGTTTTTCATAGTTTTTTCTTTACTACTACTATCACTGTCACAAAAACCATCAATATCCTGTTCATACACCTTATGTGAGGTTAAGATTTTTTTTTGTATTTGATTTAATAGTATTAAGTTCGTGATAAACGTGTGCAAGTTTTGTAACCATTAATATTTCACTTTCTAAAACATTAAACGATAATTTGAATAGAAAGCTCTGTTGTTTTCTTTTTTAATATATAAACAAAATTATTCACTCAGTCGACCAGACAAACAAATGGTACTAACTTTATACAACAATATCGACGTTTTCCTGTTCAATATTTCAAGTCAGTAAGAAAGTTTCAATCCACCTGCATTAAGTGATTAGTTCCATTTGGGAATGGCACAGCATCAGTTGTGCAAAGTTTTGTGCATTTTCAATTATTCATTTATACAAAACGACAGACGTGTTAATTGTTATTGGTAAAGTTTCCGGTCGAATAGAAATTGTCTAGATTACATTAATATTATAGTTCAAATTTTAACTTATCTACCCTTTTTTTTTCTTATATACCGATATACATACGCCAAAGATTAAGGAGCTCGCCAGCGCAGTGATTAGCGCGTTAAGCTACTTTGGCAAGGGCCGGTCACAGGATGGGTGACCAAAAGTTTTTATCTCGAGCTCCTACATGCTTCAGAATGCTCGCTAAGCCGTTGATCGTGGTTTTATCTGCAGTCGTTAACACTAATCAATCCGCACTGGGCCCGCTTGGTGGGTCGTGGCACGTTCGATCTATAGGAAAGGCCTGTGCCCCAGCAGCGGGGACATAAATACGCTGAAGATCTATATCCGAATCTAGTCCCAGCTGTCATGCTTTGTGTGTTGCTATGCTATTCTGTAACAACAGCCTTAAAGCGATGAGCGCAGCGCTAACACAACATACAGCTTCAATAAAATAAAACCTTTATCACCTTGTGAAGTAGGTTCTATTCGATTAGACCTTTATTTATACTATCACAGCCCTAAGTTTGTCTAGAAGTTCGATACTGTTTTTTATAATAGCACCATAATACAAATGACTGCTCTGATTCATGTGAAAGCTAACTTATATTTATAATTTTTTAAATATCATAGGCAACCCTTCAACTAGCTTTTTGATCAAATTAAAATACGAAGGATGTACTCCATTCTAATAGACATTTTAATACGTTTGAATAATATTACCACATTTAAAAATTACAATTTTAGACGAAGGTAGTAAATTAACCAGAAGTAAAAACTTGAGTAAAGTTAACGATGACGATGACGTAGGTGGTGCACAAGTTGATGAGCGTCAGCGGGAGTGTGAGGTCGATAGGGATCAGTCTCCACACTTTATAACTAAACGGCCTTAACTGAGTGTACCGGAGGAACAAATCCAAGTCTTCTTTGGTCCTTTGATCTGAGGAAACATTAAATTAATAATATATTTAAAGTAATGCTAAAACATTAAGTACAGTACATTTCGTTTGCTGTCCTGCATTTAAGCAATCTTTATGACAATACAGTGACTTAAACAATTTTTTTTATTGTAAACTCATCAACATCTACCTTTTAATGTTGTGACGGGTTCGATGGTTAGACAAATGGATAAAAGGCTGACTAAGCTTGAAAATTTGATTTATTTGAGGGTACTAGAAAAACCCGTTTCTGGGTTTCCCGTAATAGATAAATCTTGGAAGATATTTCACAAAAATATATGTGTACATTTTTCTTATTTAAATTATAATAACTTTATTATTATTACATTTATATAATTTAAATTTATCATGTTCTCACAAGATAATTTTTTTTTGAACTGACGTTCATAAAGAGCTTATTGGATTACTCAAAATTTTAAATTACGAAAAGTAAATAATAAAATAAATGATGTTAAATATCAAAGACAAAAAGTTTGCATGTAGAAACCTGGGATAAACAGTGTTACGACGCACCGTCACAAAGTGGATAAGGTATAATAATACCCTTTAGTTAGAAAAATTGTATTATTGACCTTGAATCACCAAGCAGACACATGGCGCCTATGTAGATAAAACATCTGTAAATGCAGCAAGGACAAAGGCTTAACACATGTTCTGAAGCAAAGTGTAACTACCTTCCCCAAGATTCTCTAATCATCGCAATTACAGTCTAAATGTAGTAACCATAGTGCAATCAAAGTTTCAAATTTCAATTACAATAAATATTTTTACCGATTTCATGTATGAGCTGGTGCATAAGTAACATTCTTATTTTCTCCACTTCAGCCTTACACATCTCCACGACGACACAAGGCAAAAATATGAATGATGATACTTGTATAAGGTTCATCATCATGTAGCCCAACGTAGTATACGGCAGCTAAAAGTAAATGTACTTTTGGTAGTAGTGAACACAGTAACAAAACCAGCATATTTTCATCTCTGCTAACCGATGCAGTACTATTGCTATTTACAGTTCTTCTGCTATTTACTTCTAAACCGATGACGTAGTTTTTTAAGTAGATAGTGCTGGCTAACACTCAGCCAAAGACACCACAAATGACTATGTACTAATTTTGCGTAGTAGAGCTGTTACCATAAATAATTAAAAAGTTCATCTTACTTGGTTATCGATTACCAACAGGATACTGTATACATTTATAATCAATTTGGGTAAACTGCATACGATGCTAATAAAAAACTGTAAGAGAAAAAGAAATATGATCAAGAGCCAATTTTAGGAATTCTACTTCTCTATAGTAATTTGAACCGTGTAGGCTATACAACAAGATTATTTAATATTTCAAGAAATAAAAATAAAATAGTTAATGAAAAAAAAAGGAGAAAACATAATTTATATATTAATAATATTGCAATAATTAAAATATACTCACTGATGCATCAAGTTCCGGTGATATCAAGTTCAATAAATCCCCTATTTTTCTATACATCATGAAACAGAATCTCACTTTGTTCTCTCTCATCATTTTATTATCTTTCACGTATAAATAAATATTACACTCCGGTGTTTCCTCCAGTCTCTTTCGCAGAAGATGCACACGTCTCCAAATCTGTTCAAAGTGCCAATACCTCCATATACGATTGAGATCCAAAGCGAATAAAGAAAATTCATAAATAAGAAATAATAAAAAATTATTGTAGTATTTATGGGTCAAGCAGTAACTGATCGAGTATGAGAGTCTCACTGTCCAACAGAATGAAATAAGGAGAATTAGTTTGTTCCTTGTCCTGTAATACGTTCTATGGTTGATTCTCAAATAAGTATCGATGAGATAAACTTTATGAAAGTAAGAGGTGATCTTGCTTTCGTAAAACAACATTATGCCGACATAAATTGAGTATTCTAATAAAGACCAAACGAAGGATACACTCTGAACATCGCAACACCACATGCTAGCATAGCTGATTACGACAACAAGGAAAAGGGTATACAATTTTAAACTGTATTTTATAAAGCAAGTCTTCGTTATTCCGCAGTTAAATCCACATATGACCATCAATATCATTAATGGTTTGTATATATTGAAGAGGTCTTGGGCTTTCGTGATTTTGTTAATGGTTTTTAGTGCCATTTTGAAACGGTTTGTTTCAAAGTAATGTCACTGACTGGCTTTGCGGTTATTTAGTTGGTGGTGACACAGAGTGAGAATAACAAAGCATTCTGTGTGTTAACTTTCATTTATGTTGTTGCATTTGATACATATTCTAACTCTAAATAAGATAAATATGTTGTAGAAGAAAGCAAGCTAGAATGCAGTCGAGTATCTTATTCCAAACTATAAATTCGATTCAATTCAATATTTTTAAAATTTTTCTTATTAAAGATATTTGTTCTATGTAATAATAATAATATTTATTAAACCACATATATGCTGTACCAATTTGCTTAGTATCTGCTGCTTGTTTTGTGGTGGTGGCCGAGCTTTCTTTATTTAAAGGCAGACTTTTGCTAACGTTTATTATATTATACCTTATATAAATTACAAGACACATTGGTGCGACATGACTAAGACGACAATCGAGAGAAGATGGAGCCGACCCTTGCCATATAGTATGGATATAATACTGCTGAACAGAGTTAATAACCCGTCGTTCAGCATACAGCGCCTCAAGCCTCAGATTCTTAGAATTATTACATATATTTTAAGCAGATCAGAAACATTGAAATTTGTTACCTTTACTACAAAAGTAATATAAGAAATAAATTTCAATGTGTTTGTAAAAAATATGGTTGATTTTTACAATAATTTATTTTCCGATTTTTCGTCATGATTGATTTTTAAGGCGGTGAATGCACTTACATTAACCGGACTATTTATGACACAATCAAAGGATCTCGTTAAACGAAAACTGACCACAGTATGCACAAAGCCTCACCATTTATTATCGCTGACCGATTCCATAAAAGCCTGTTCGATGAAGGCTTTGATGTCAGATTTATAAATCAATTTCAATGGTATCGGAACTATGAATTGAATAAATTAATATTTTGAATGGAACTTCTGAAAATGTATTTTATGTATTCACTAATATTATTGTTGGGTATGTTTGGCTTTGTCATTTTTAGTTTTTTGACTATTGGTATATTTTATATATGTGGAAATTTATTCATTTACGTAATATAATATAAAATTATGTCATTTACCTGAGTAACAATGATTATCCATTTTTATATATATTTTTTACATATGTTAGAGCATTCGCCTGGATTCCGAAAGATTATGGGTTCGCGTTCCATCTCAGAGTGCCAGGGACAAATTGGATTTTTTAAACATTTTACATTAAGAATATATCAAATTAATTATATAATTAACACCTAAATAATCGAGATGAAATGATCTATTTGTTAGTTGTCAGAATTGTGGTTGGCGTAAAGTTGTCCTTTAAGTTAAGAAGAAGAAGAATCTTACTTTAAGTATAAAGTTGTGATTACTGTTCCATAGAGGAATAAAAAAAAATGAAGGTGAGTCGGCAGCCTACGATTAAATCGATGATCGTTAATGAAATATTCGATAAATAGACTATTGTTTAATTTTTTCTTGTTGAAAATATTAGAAGGTTTGTTAATTATCAATAAAAACTATAAATATATGGTTTATTTTTTTTTAAGTATTAAATTCGATTCTGGCGTCGAGAAGCCGTTGAAAATTAACGGAAGTACTCTGAATATATTAAGATTTTATTTAATTTATTGTTTCTTAGAATAACTTAGTTTATTTAATGCACCTTTTTTGATATACAAATCTTTGACCTAGGTAGTTATAGTAGTTATATATACTTCATATATGTAATTTATAAAATGTGCGCGCGGTTCGTGGGGAGCCGCGGAAGCCGTTAAACGGCTCCTTGACAGATAAGGTTTATTGTGGAAAAAATGTGTTAGTTTTTTGTTTTCTATGTAGCTTAGGTCGTTATCTATTAAACATAATAAAAACGAAGGATATATACGTTTATTCAAAAAGTATATTAACGTTAAAAAACTTCAACTAATCGTCCAAGAAGTAGACTGGAGCGATTAATCATTAATGGTAATAAGGTTTTAGTGAATTTTATCAAGATTCTAAATATAGTCAAAACTTATATAAGTTTAATACAAGAAACTTGAGATAGATGCATTCTCCGAGATCAAAAAGCAGCCGATAGCTCCGCACATAGCGCGCTTACGGCTGCGCGACAGAGGAAAGGCGCGAATTATAATTATTTTGACATAACTGACTTAAAAGTTTTTCTTCGTAAAAGTTTTTCTTCGTTGTCATGATTAAGTCTAATACTCTTTATAAAAATTTACTCACATTTTGTAATTTTTGTTGTTGTGTTTGTATTACCGTCCCCTTGAGCTGACGTCGGGCCACTTGTGTCATCACTTTAACATCACCAACGGAATTTTGCCGCCGACCCGCGCCCACTTCAACAGACCACCTTCACCGCTAACATACTCCTTTCACTTCACTTCTCACTTCATACACCTCTTTTCTATTATATCTTTCGATTTTGTCAATCCAATTTTTAATTAGACTTAACGTCTTCAACTTTTGTAGTCAGTTTTCATAACAATATAGCTATACGATTTAGCCACTGTAAGTTCCAACTGATATAGCGCGTGATTTTATATTTTTTGCGCAAAGCAGACATACCAATTACGATTATGGGCGAAAAAACGATTAAAATTTATAATGAGACTATTTGTATAACTCTTAAGGTGTGAAATGCATCGCATTAGGTGTTCTTCATACTCGATATCGCCTTGTCGCGCGATATTTGAATCATTCACTTCTTGCGCTTCGAAATTTTGCTTTAACATCAGTGGTATCATATTGTAATAGTGCTCTTGTCAATCTAATTAATAAACTTTCACTAATCAAATTAATAAACATAAAAAATCAAGTTAATTGGAAATCTACTTTTTATTACGTTCAAATAAATGGAAAACATCACAGTAGTTATTTTGCCCTCGCTTACTAAACTTTTATTTTTTCCCTCGGCAGTAAAATGTTTGATCACCTCAATATATTGATGCGCCATCTTTTCCAGTGACGAACAGTCATCAGGAAAAACCTTACAATAAAACGGATATAGTGAATTGTTTAAGACTGCCATTAGATGTCGCTACGCGTCCTCTTACACTATTAAGTTATTACTGCTTTACTTAACTGGGAGTTTAAAATTTTGGATATGGCAGACAGAGATTAAAGTTAGTAACTTTAAGCGTCGAAATAAATGCTCATCTAAAATTACTAGTGGCACAGCAAAACGCACGAACTATTCAAATGATAAGCTTAGGTGTTATTTTTTAATTATACATAACAGTGGTTAAGTTCATTTTAATATAAATATGTCTCTTAAGTCTTTTACTCAGTACGCGTTATCAAAAGTAAGCGCATTTATAACAACATTTCAATGATAATTTTTTAGAAGTAATAGGAGTTATTGTTAGGTAACTAATCGATTACTTTAAGTAACTTGGTTATTGAAGTCATATTACAATTCACCTAATACAAAATAAACAATTCGTCTTAGTGCCACATCCAAGTTTTGTATTTCGCAATTCTCAGTTTTCCACCCCTACTCTAAGTTGTCGTTAAGTTGAATGATTGAGAACCTACGCTTTCGACTTCATTGCTTTCAATTTGTCCACTTCAGAGGGTGTTACGAATTTGATTCTTATATAATAGTTTATAGTATATCTGAGTTTTGTTAGATATATAGACAATTTTAAATACTAAGTATGATATCGTATTATTAATCTGTGTATTCGAATGAAAATATGATTTAAAAAGGGGTTGTTTCGTATTCGTCCTATGACGTCTCATCCTATGCATTATTTTTTTACTTATTCATCCTATTTTTGTTGGGTTGAATAACCCACAACAATTAATTTTAATTTTGAATTCCTAACTCATCCCATCAATGTTCTTAGATTATCCCAATTTCAAATAAAAAGTTCAGCAGTTACTTGAATAGTCAGTTTTAGTTTCAACCATTGAAACCTTCCAACTTTCAAATTCAATATTTTTAGATTATCATTATATTGAATTTTCAAATACTTATATTACATTTAGTATCTTTGAAATATTTTTGAATTTACAATAATTTAATAAATTTTGAATGAAGAGTATTGTATTATGTAAAAGTGGGCTTCAGACAGTATATTTTTTTAAAGTATATTCATTTGAGATGGATTTCGATATTATTTGCGCATGTATTTGTAAAACCTCCTGTATCAACAAAGGAAATGACTTGAGGAAAATCGCGCAGGTCCCGATGCTCAATGGTCCAAGCGGCCCTAGTAAAATAATAACGTCGTGTTTCCTTCGTTATTTACAAATTATCGTCTGTTGCGACAAACTTTTACTGTATAATGACGTAAAAGGACTAAATTATGTGTACGATTCGTATAATTTGTTAGCAAACCTGAACATATTTTTTAAACTACCAATATTTTAATATAAGTCACTCAGATCCCAAACAAAGTAGCTTTTAGCATTTATATGGTGGAGTTTTTTTTTAATATGAACGCTTCATAAACTCTGCACGGAGCAGCAATTATCCAAAGTTAAGCATCTCTGTCATAGACCATGAGTACAGCAGAAACATGAAACACAAACAACTCTTTAAAGGTATACCAGTATGATGAAATCCGTTCAGAAGCAGATTATGTCGTTGTTTTTTTATTTCTCGTTTATAATTGTTCGCTTTGTGGTGAGTTTAAGTCTTTTGCACGGAACATTTCAGGACGGAAGGCGGAGATTCAAAAATTAACATGGATATGCAATTGATATATAAGTTTGATGTTAATAAAGTATTTAATAAAACTTATAAACCAATATTATTACTGGAGAAAATGTGAATACTCTAGTTAAATTTTACCCTACAATGGGCCCGCGTTGTGACTCGTTGTTCTTTTGTTTCTATCCATAAGGATGGTAACGTTTCAGCATTGGAAATGAATTATAAATTGCTAACAATAATAAATTATTGAAATTTATTTGTGCCTTTTTAACCTATAAAAAAATGCATGTACTAACGACTGAAATTTTTTCGCTTTCAACTTCTATTACATCTATAAATAAGGAAATATGATATAGCTGTATTTATAAGACTCTTTGCTCTAAAACTTATAATTTGTGACTTTATACGACCACTGCTCTCTTGTCTATTATATATTTAATAGTCAGTTTTAGTTAAAGCATCAATTATATCAAACTTGCCCTTCCCTACGCCACGAGTCACGCATAACACACGCGTACGTTTCACCCACAGTACAAATAAAAAGATAATAATATGTAAAAATAGATAAAAAGATAATAATTGAGGAAACCCTCAAGACATGGGAAGGGGCTAATGCTATCAATCACTCCTAGTGGCGCGACGCGTACTCATTACTGACGTTTTATTTATAAATTATGTTGAGGTTTATAATTTTGCGCTTATATGAATTTTAGATACAAGCTAATTAAGCCCTTTCATAATTTGAATCACAATGCTATACTGAAAAATATTCTTGCTTAAAAAACCACTTTGTCCCTGGCACTATGATATGGTCTCGATGGACTCGACAGTATGACCTTACGCAATCCGGTTACATGCTCTACCCAGGACCACTGAGCTTGGAACATTCGTCAGTCCTGTCCTAAACATTGTTGAAAATACGCTCTGTAGAAGCGAAAAAGTAATAAATACTTAAAAAATTCGTTACTCCTGTTAGGTCCTGGGTAGCTCAGAGATTAGAGAAGTCGCTCTGGTTTAAAGCATTTTTCATTAACAATAGATCTATCTAGAAGCATAAATTTTTACGTTACAACTTTAAAATCTATAATATATTATGTATATACAATCAATACCACCTCTAATTTTCTATATTCCACTCTTTCATGGGGTAATCCACTAGGTAGGTGGAACTTTTTCAAGTAGAAAATTGCTCCGACCAACTTTCTTTGTGCGCTGACCACTGGCTTTGAATTTTTTACTATCAAATCCTACAGGAGTTGGAACTGGTATAGGGCTCTCACGAGATATATTTTTTTATTATAATTTTTGCTATATAGGTCAACATGAAGGTTAAGGTGAAAATTGTATGGCGTTGACAATTTAATTTGTTTACCAAATTATTAAAAATTTTACAGTTTCGGTTGAAATTTAAACTTTACAGAAAAAGTATGTGGAATTAGTTCCATTATTATTTTGTTTCATACATTTGTATTAGAAAAAAAAACCTATAGTGTAATATATGATCGTTGAAATATACAAATATCTATCAATCTATGACTGTAGGATGATGTGTGTAACTCCATTATCTCATACGGTGCTCCATCTGAATAAATTAATCTCAATCACTTTTCATTAAATACTTTGAAATATAAGTATTTTTGTTAGAAAATCCAAATAATTCGTTTTTTTAGCAAATCCAATATTTTTCTGAAAAAATAATGTAGGGAATACAAAATAAATTATTTTCCAATTTTTCATACAAAAGTAAACTTTAATTGTACTTTGCAACATTTTTTAAATTAATTAACTACCAATCACTCATCCACAAATGTGATACAAATTAAAAAAAAAAAGATGAAATACCTACAAAGCGGCAACCCTAAGTGCAAAGAGTATTCGTATTACAGTAATTTCTCGGTATTCACGGATCGGTAGGATGTGAGCTGCTCCATAAGTGGGAGTCTGTCTGAGAGTTATGGACTCTTTGTGACTTTTTGATCCTCATTCATGTAGGTACTTCAAGTAATCGAGGAGGCATTAACTTAAGTCTTCTCTATACTACGAAAAGGGTTTATTTTTTTAAAATAATCCTCTACCATTGTTTAGTTACATAGGCACGTTAAATTTTATAGATTTTATTTAGGGAGAAAAAAGCAGCCCTGACTGAGTTTTCTGTCGGTTCTTCTCGGTGCAAGGTCTTCTGCCGTAGAGTTACGAATCGATGGCATATAATTTTGACTTATAGCATCCTAGCTGGATTTTATTATAAGCCTTTTTCATCAGCCGTATTGTGGCCGTAATTAATCAAGTGGAGATTTATATCCAAAATGTACTTAATTTGTTTATGAGTAATAAAATAATAAATGTATGAAATATAATAAAAATAACTATATCAATTTCTAGCACAGTCACACATCAGGTAGCACATTACTTTATTTTGTCTACTTTAATCATAGAATTCAACATCAACCGAAGAGACGTTTATGGTAATCCGATGTGCGGTTGGGTGTTCCTTTATATTTCATCTACAAATAAGCAATAAAATATAAATTTGTGCTGTTACAATAAGCGGTCTGGACTTTGGAGTATCAGTATAAACAATAAAAGAAACATTATTTTTTCGATATTCAAATATGAAATATTTCGATTAGAAACTAAAACTGTATTGAAAACCAAATCTTCGTTGCCTTATCATGATAGTTACTAATAAAAAGTTACATATTTTATTAAACGAAACTTAGTAATATTTCATTAATTCTAAATCACAATGAATTATAAATTTATCATTACAGCATATCAATAAAATTTTAAATAAAAATAATGAATAAACTCGGTGTATGACATTTATATTTTATTTATTATCTTTATTTTTACATGATACCTATAACAACACGCAGAAACCTTCGATTGATTTAGCCGATGGATGGACTGAGCTGATTATGAAAATTCATTCACCAGGAAACTATATTTTACGCGAAGTCGCAAATAAACAGCTAGTTATTAAATATTTATTTTGCATCTCGCTTCTTTCAATTACGAGTAAAATATACCAAAATCTCTTTGCCTTTGTAAACTTCAATAATAGCCCGCTCGTATCGAGTGTCCATCAGACAGAGGCAGCATGTAATGACGTCACAAGTGGAGTATAATGAGTTCACGAGTGGTACAGATAATAGCTGTCATTATGTGTCCGTCTTTTGTCCGTCTGTCCGATCGCTATGGCGACGACGAGGTAAAAATAATTGGGCCGTAATAGGAAACTGTTCGTAAAAGGGACGGCTTGTAATGTAAGGATTTTTATAAGACACTAAGTCAAAAAGTGACTTAGGAAGTCGATTCTGATCTCTCCGTGGGAACTGTTTAATTTGTATTTTTTATAAGACTCTAAGTCAAAAAGTGACTTAGTTAGGAAGTCGATTCTGATCTCTCCGTGGAAACTGTTTAATGTGGATTGAAAGGCTAATAAGATTTCATAATTATTAGTTATCGCAAACTAATAACACATTATTTTTATTTCTTCTACTATACGTCTCTAGCAATCCTGTGATTCTGTAGTAGCTCGCTATCCGGTTTCAATGTGTATCTCAAGGTGAATTTCAAACATCTGGCGATCAATATCTGGTTATATCAGTGTAAAAATTAAGTTTTTTATATTTTTCGGGGCTAGGTGTTGAGTTAGACACTTTCGTTGTTTCAGATTTCCATAATACAAGTGCTTTAGCCATTTAATTTGGAATAGGATGTTGTCAGATATTTATCAATTGTGGCATAGTGGATAAGC
Source organism: Diatraea saccharalis (assembly GCA_918026875.4). Lineage (NCBI taxonomy): Eukaryota > Metazoa > Arthropoda > Insecta > Lepidoptera > Crambidae > Diatraea > Diatraea saccharalis. Next base: position 28,468,854 of record OU893336.1, on the reverse strand, counting down.
GCCGCGGCCCGCGATCGTAGTCGTTAAGCAACTTTCGCAAGGGTCGGTCACGGGATGGGTGACCAAAAAATTATTATCTCGAGCTACTCCGTGCTTCGGAAGGCACGTTAAGCCGTTGGTCCCGGCTGCATTTGCAGTCGTTAATACCCTCCAATCCGCATTAGGCCAGCGTGGAGGGTCATGGCCCATCCTCCTTAACCATCCATAAGGAAGGCCTGAGCCCCTGCAGTGGGGACGTAAAAAAGGGCTGGTGATGATATAACGTGTGTTTTACTTTCAAAATACAATTTAAAGCTCATGTTCAATTAAAAGAAGAGTTTTTTATAAATAATTAAGTTTAACGAGGTCATTTTATTATGTTCTAGTGTGTTACAAAATAATTATTGTGAAGAAGTAAGAAGGTATTTTAATAAAATTATTTTAATATTATAATTTTGTGTCGAATTTTCAGAACGAGAAAGCTAATTCAAACATGTTCTCATCGAAACTTGTGTTTATTATTACGCAGCCAATATTATTTATTTAAAGGAGACCTACTCTGTCCGATAGATGGGAACTCCATAATTTAAACGGTGTACCGGCATCCGACTAAGATGGATGCCGCCGGAACAGGAAATGATCTCAAAGCGTCCGCCATCTTAGCAACTGATTCATTTTTCACGGCCGTGAATGGTCCGTGTGGGTGTTAATGTGTTGCTAAGCATCTTGCTATGGGGATGGAATGACACCAACTGATAATGTCTTCTGTTGATGGATTTAATAATATTTTGTTTTTATTTCCCGTTTATAACAGACTAACTCGACTTCGATCGTAGCGATAACTTCACCAATTATGGTTTGATTTTCAAAATTTTATCGAGTTCGAATCACTAGTTTTCTTTTTATAACTCAAAATATGCTTTTCATTCTGATGAAAAGCATATTTTCACCTAAATATTTTATTTTGTAATGACATATATAATACTCGTATCAGGAAAGAAACAAAAGATACGTGTTTTGAATTCGTGTGTAAATAGTAAATGCAAATAAATACATTTTTTTTGTAGTATTTATATACTATATCCCTATAATCACACGTTTATGGTTATTATATATGTCGCATCATCTTTACGAAGATCGTTTAATTTAGTTATTTTATTTTAATTGCTAGTTACTTGATTACTTAATTACTCGATTGTAGAGAGAGCGTGATCATCGATACTTTAAATTTTATTAGAATGTGACACTGACTTTGACAGATTGTTAACAAAACACAAGTTGCCGCCATTTTGGCAGACATTCTGTTTCCGAACGCCGAGCAGTAAAGACATCTGACGACATCACGCTCATCTCGTTATATTTTCGTATGAAAAGTGATAAAATGCAACAAATCCACGTTAGTTGGTATACACGCCTGCAGTGTTATTTTAAAGATAGTCCTCCGACATGGACGATCTATTTGGGTTTCGTAATAGCCCCTTCTGACTACCCGCCGACATATATATAATATTGCTTAAATTGATTGGAAAACAAATATTAAATACAAACAGCGCGTGAAGTCACGCGCTGTTATGTAAACATAGAACGATATTAGTTTCAGAGGGCCGTGAAGTCATAAAGACGCCATCACAGAAGAGGTGTTTTCGCGGGAAATTATGGAAATTAATTTATTTTTAGATTTTAACTTATAATATGAATCATAATTTTTTTAAATATGTACTCGTATTCTTTTTAGATATATTTTATGTAAAATTAAAAATACAAAACAAAAATCGTATACACTCTTATTCATTCAAAACGCGAAAGGGGGAAATTTTATGTTCAACGGGTTTGTATACTTTTGATGCAAGTAAGTATCTTCACCGATTTCTTCGTGATTACGTCGGGCAAATAAGTACAATACAATGTTCAGGGCTTCCGTTATAGATATTAAATATTTTAGTGATACGAGGGTCAAACTGAAAGTTCTTAGAACTGGCCACTTATAAACAATATAATAAAAAAATAATTCTAAAATTTGAAAATATAACTCTTTGCCAATATTACTGAGTATATATTTCATTCATTTGTCATTTGTTTTACGATTTGGCGGCAAATTGAAAATTGTCTGTGTCACGTCATCATGAATTTAACACGAGAAAATTTTCGTGCAATGATTTTTTATGACTTTCGATGTTATTTAAGTCAACAAGAAAAGTTATGATAGACTACGATTGGCCTTTCACGATGAAGCCCCATCTCGTGCGACTGTTTACAACTGGTTTAATGAGTTTAAAACGTGGTCGCACTAATCTCACTGATGATTTACGTGAGGCACGGCCTTCTACGGCGACGACTGAAGATAACATCTGTGTTGTGCGGCGTATGATAGAGACTGACAAAAGAGTGACCTATCAACAGATTCGGACAAGCTTAGGCATCGGTATGAGTCAAGTGCACAAAATCCTCCACGAACATTTAGCGGTCAGGAAGCTTTGCGCCCGGTGGATACCTCATAATTTGACTGAGGCTCAAAAACTCCATCGTGTGGATTGGTGTCGTAAAATGATTGAAAGATTTAACGGAGGTGACTCAAATGCTGTGTTTCGACATACTAACAGGTGACGAAAGCTAGATTTACTGTTATGATCCTAAAACCAAAAGACAATCTGCTCAGTGGGTGTTTCCTTTCGAGGAGTTGCCAACTAAAGTGAAGAGAGATCGAAGTGCGGGAAAAAAAATGGTGGCCTCGTTCTTTGGAAGGATAGGTCATTTTGCAACAATTGTGTTAGAGGATCAAAAAACAGTTTCTGCAGAATGGTACACTACCAATTGTTTGCCACTTGTCTTGGAAAAAGTTCGAGAGAAACGACCTCGCAGTAGGATCCTCCTTCACCACGACAACGCCTCGTCGCACACCGCCAAGCGAACGATCGACTATTTGGCGACATCAAACGTTGAATTACTGGGTCACCCGCCGTATAGCCCCGACCTCGCGCCTTGTGATTTTTATTTATTTCCAAAAATTAAAGAAAAACTTAAAGGAAAGCGGTTTATGAATGCTGAAGAAGCGGTGGCTGCGTATCGCGATGCCATTGAAGAGACCCCTAAGGACGAGTGGGCAAAGTGCTTTTCCCAGTGGTTCCATCGCATGCAGCGGTGTATTGACGTGAATGGACAATATTTTGAAAAGATATAATAAAACTAATAACTGGCTAATGTAATCAGTTTTTGATTTTCTAAGAACTTTCAGTTTGACCCTCGTACCTATACGCTATAAATGATGATTTTTTTTAATAGGAACCATTTCAAACTTTAAAAAAGTGAAAAATAATACTTATCGTAAAAGTAGTTAAATTTTTCAAGAATTAATTTTTTTTACCACAAAAATATGTTCTTACCGCTTTTGTTGTGTTCATCATCAGCCCTTTTACGTCCCCACTGCAGGGGCTCAGGCCTTCCTTATGGATGGTTAAGGAGGATGGGCCATGACCCTCCACGCTGGCCCAATGCGGATTGGAGGGTAATCCGCATTGGGCCAGCCAGGGTTTGTTGTGTTATGTCTCTCTATTTATGTGAATCTTTCTGATCGGTTTATTTACTATATTATAGAAGTTTAAGCTTTACGATTTCAAATTATTTTTCAAACACATCTATTTATCTATTTTTTAATTTTTACAAAATTACAATATGAATCGATACTCAAAATAATTTTTGATAATATTTAATTTGAATGTGCTAAATCTAAGAATAAGATCCAAATGCAAAACGCAAGTAAAGAGAACGATGTCTGTGAAACATTTATTATGGTTATAATTATTTTACATCATTTTTCATCCAAAGAGATAACAACTGACGTGATTGGCGCCTTAGCCTGGCTCACTGTCTTATATAAATCAATCTAGAGTAGTGTTGAAGTTGGGATTCATGCCAAGAGCTCAGATGGTAGTCTATACACGGACCATTAAACTTGATGTCTCAGAATCGTACACAGTAAAAAAAATATAACTAGCAAAACAATGATGAACTTGTTATTGCATCTGTATTCTTTTACAAGCTTGAAATAAAATAGGTACTTGCTTTGCGATAATTATTTTCTTACACTAGCATCTATAGTCAAGTAAAGTAATTACTCGAGAATATGTCATTTAAGCTGATAAAAAAGGACGAGAATTTGAACAAAGTGAGAACTGTTATTAGTTAGAGTTAACTATCAAAAGTTCTTTCATCCAAATTCTGGTTTATTGTTTAAAAATACATGTTTATTTTATGACACTATTTTATTCAAGTTATCACTTATTTCGACTATAGATACGAGTGGTCAAATCACATCTCGATTGTCGATTGAGCTGAATTTTTGCTTGCAATTTAAATAATCGTGCATTATTAATATGGAATAGAGCTAATCTGATAATAGAGCTAGAATGTAGACGTGTGACCTCTTCGAAACGATCAAACGAATTAGACTCATCAAATTTGGGTTCATAAAATTTGTTACGAGATAGTATCCGGAATCATATGATGGACCTAGAAAGTATCCATAGGAATTTTCTTATTATGAATTGTCGTATTAAGCATGTTTGTTTAAATAACTCTATTCACACCAAGACTTCGTGAGCAATTACTTTTTTCATATCTTTGTCAAGACCTAGTTATATTTCCAGTAATACAAACACATTATCATCTCACACTCTAGTATGCCATCAATCCTGCTACACATGTTGATGCTGAAGTGGGAGGGTGGAGTGCCACAATGATTTACTCCCTCTTGTTCGATGCTAATCGGGTGGTAAGTAGCTCGCTTCTTGATTTATGGCCGGGATTTAAGTATAATTATTTGTACCCTCGAAAGCATTTATCAAGGATTCAGATGTGCTAATTGCAGCCTTCTTATCTAATGTTTGATTCATCTGCGCTCTGTTTGCCTTTTAAATAGGTTATTCTGTTAGCGGTTGTATTGTTGAAGTGTTGAATGTATTTGCGATTTGCGGAGTGAAAAGGTTTTAACACGTAACAATGATATAAAACGAATATAGAGCTGTTTTTCTTTTCAAAGCTTCTAATTTAACTTGTTAAAAAAATAATTAAAATAATTTGATTAGGGAGTAAATCTGTTTAGGATTCCGTATCGCACTCATATGTCCGTCTGTCTGTATCTCTATCACAGCAGGCTTACTCTGAAACTACTGCATCAGATTGAGTTGAAACTTGGTAGGTACACTAACGGTCAGTTGCACAAGGTCGTCCATTAAGGTCCCTAATGAATGTCAAATTTTCACTGGTAATGTCGCTTTAAAGTAATGACAATTTCAATAGACATTTGTGCAACTGGCGGTAAGTACAGTAGTGATCCATAAACTAACGCCTTATTAAACAAGCTTTAACGTGCTGCTATATTTTTTTACTGTGAGAAACAATTTTGAAGTATCTGTAACTACTGATATTGATTATTTTATAATTAAGTTATCACAAGATTGAATCTTAAACTGTCGTCAGTGGGCATTTAAAATTTTCAGGCGCGAAGTTATTGCTTAATTAGTTCAGCGTGAAGTCATCTTCGTGGAAGCTCAACTAATCTCAGTAGTTCTCAGTCTCCAAACTGGTTTACCGTTCCGCGTCATTACACCACAATACGACTGTTTGCTGGTTTTACGAGCGAAGCAAAAATCTGATACGGACACCGTCCACCTTTAGAGTTTACTCTCGTTAAGGCTGCCCGTTGTTACACTAATATATTTTTCAGCACACTGATTATCAAAAATAAAATTAGTTTTATTCGCGCGTACGCGTATATTTTTAAGTAATGTTATGGCGTATTTACACAGGATGATTTATGCATGCGGCTTGTGGGCGATTTTAGTTCTTCGCTTTGATTGGTCGGTCATTGTTTTATTGACCAATGCGATAGATGCGTACACGTTCCCGTATTTCTTGGGTTGAACCCGTCAAATAGTGTGAATGTGCCACTAAGTGGGTCGTCGACTGACATTTCGGTCTAGTGAACACGGGAACCAGAAAAGGAGTACGAAATATATAACAAAATGTTGTCAATGTTCAAAAGTACACGTGGAAAAGCCATTTAAAAGCAGTTTTATTCAATATTACCTAAATACTCCTCATTGTATATTATTTAAAATAATTCTGTTCCTTTTTCCTTTCTCTTTGTTAAGTATATTTATTAAATTGAGGCACTAATCTCCAGTAATTTTCCTTAGTTGGTATAGTTTTCATTTGCTAAAGGTTGCCTGGTAGAAATTGCTACCTCAGCAATGTTTTGACTGCAATAATGTATATTTGATCAATATATACTGTTCTTTCGCGACTTCGCTCTCGTAATTTTTATACATAGTTTATATCGCCCGCATATGATATAACTTCTCGCAGATGAGCACTGAGCGGGTGATTTTAAAGTCAGTCCAGTATTTCTGAAGACTATTCAATGTAAAAAAAAAAAAATCCTCTTAATAATATTAGTATAGATAGTTTGTATAAAAAGGTATCTAATAAGAAATGCGTAACGAAAATTCTACCAAGTTGTCTCCGTGCGACGATTTAAGAAGACAAAGGGCAGTAAAATGGCTGATTGCTCACAACACTGCCGCGGGCGAAACTAGTATAGATCTCTGAAGTATTAGAATGGTCTTTAAATAAATTAATGTTTTAGTGTCCCTTTTAAATAATGTGTTCTTTTTCATTTTAAGATTCGTTCTCTGGATTTAGTAACTATTAAGCTATGGCGATATCTTGTACCTATTTGGCATACTGATTGCAGGTCAGGTTGATGATTTTCTTGTATATGGGTATTGTGGTGCCTTCGTTGTTTCAGATTTCCGTGTGTAAATGCTTAAGGTAGGTACTTACTTTGGGATCTGGACTTGTATATAATATCCTATATTTATTTAATATAAAATAAATTTTCCATAAATAAACATGATTTTGTTGCAAATTTATTAGAAAAAGAGACTTTTAAAGAGGCATTATTTTATTTACCAACATATGAAGCTGTTGACGCGTGAATTGTTCTATCAGGAAGTGGGACGCTAAATTACAAAGTTGAGGTGATTCGCGACATCTAAATATACCTTTGAAAAGACAATATATTTCTTGTTAGATACAAAGAGGATCTCATTTTATTTTTTGATTATTTCGTGGTGTTCATTCTGTATATTATTTAGTCTATGTATTTTTTCAGTCGGTAACTTTTTAGCTTGTTTACAAAACAAACTTATTAGTTCCACTTTGTTTAGCACATCACTGGCGCTTTAATACTAAAAACTTGGATAACATTTAGTTTTAACAGCATTACTCACTATAACTGGGATGTGACGAATGACTTAACTTTATTATTATGATCTAGATCATAGTAATCTAAATGTAACATTTTTAAGTTAAAGTTTGACGCTTCAGAATAACGAAGTGTTATAACTTCAGGAGGAATAAATGTTAGCTAGAAAGAAATATCATGAAGGACTTAATATAAAATGACGAACTATTTGAAGCAATACAAATTAGACAGTGCTGCTAAAGAAAACTAACAGGTTTAAAAAGCCTGTTTGATTAGAAGTCCTATGCTTGTAACAGCTTAGACTGAATAAATTATATTGAATTTGAATAATGTTCCTAATCCAGATTTCAATATATTTATCTGTCCAAAGAACAGCACAAAATATTACTGGCAAGAAACTAAGTAGGGGTTGATTTTTTCTTTATACGGTTTGATTTTTTTCTGGGTTCAAGCCCAATCTCTGACATTTTTATCTGTTTGGAAAAATTCAGTACAGTATTTACAATGCAAAATTTATCAAATATAGGTAAAAGTCAACATTGTATTTCAGCATACATAGTTAGTATGTAAATGGTTTAATTAATAACATGTCAGGGTCACTAGTGGTGCGACCAGACTGTGCTTCCACTATGCGCACTAATGGATTATCAGTGATTTGCATTTAGCTCGCTCTAACGGAGTATGTTATGCAGGAGGTGAAACGTATGCTATCGCATGCACATTATGTACGTTTATTTAAATTATCATAAAAGGTAAAATAAAATAAAACATATATGTATAAAAGAAAAAAAATACGTTTATTGTTTTCAAAGTTGTTCGAAATTTTTCAGACTTTTAACCCATTTTTAGACATTTAACCGACTATTCCTAATAAACTTGTAAAGTTAACTTAAGAGTAATAGTTGTTCTATTAAATTTGTTATATATTAATACTACTCTCGTGATGTTTGAGTTAAAGGGGCGGGGGGGGGGAACATTGATTCTAACGAAAATTGGCACTCTGAAGCTTAATAAGTGACGAACAGTTAACTAAATAGAAAAACGGTCTTCTCACACTTCTTACATTTTTAAAAGACCTATCCAATTATACTTCTCGTGATGCGAAAATAAAATTAAAATCTGTCTGAACTATTTTTAAAATATTTTTTCAAGATTTTATTTTACAACTTTCTCGACATGATTAACGTTTATAATTATGCTATATTACCAACAGACCAACGGACAGACAGACGGACATGACGAAATTATAAGGTTCCTAGTTGACTACGGAACCCTAAAAACCACAAAATTGAAAATGAAAGTATTTTCTTTGATGAAAATCGAAAAAAAAATATATATCAAATATGTAAAAATCAAAATCCCGTTTCAAGGTACAGTAGCGCCATCTAGTCATCAGTAGCGTCAACTAAATATAACAGTTCCGTGTACTCAGCCAATAAAACATATGCATTTAATATTAGCAACGCCGATTATTTTTACCATTCATATTTTCCATGTAATTTACAAAGAAATGTAGGGTAAATCACATAGCTATTGTTCATATAAGCACTTCAAATTTAATATTTTAATGGCGATCTTGTGTATTTATTTATCTTTAAGTGTGCAGTGCTATATTATACTTTTAGGTTCCTAACTATTGTAGATTACTATGTTAATAAAATATTGTTTACTTACTCCACATAAACTTTCCGTAAAAAGAAATAGCCATAACCCACCACCCGGGCCCAATATGGATCGGTGGGTACTAATGACGGCAGATACAGTCAGGTTTAACGGCTGGACTTCCGTCTTTCCAATAGTTTATATTATAGACGACCTCAGCAGTCTAGTGGATCGCACGCATATTTCAAGGTGTCACCATACCTGGTTTGATTCCCGGGTAGGTTAATGTAGAAAATGAACGCTTCTATATGGATATTTATTTACTTACTATGAATATATTTGTTCATTTAAATATAATCTATAATAGATTGATATGCGTGTAAATCGCATAAACCTGTCCTTCACACCAATGATGCGTTTCGACAGAAGGCCCCCAACGCACGGTCCAGCTAAAAATAATTGTCTCACTGATGAGTCGACGCAGACTAATATCTTTGTGTACTTACAGAGATTGCTGCTCTGTGTACATCGACAGTGAATAAGTGAAATTGGAGGGTAGTCCGCACTTTTTAATGGAATACGATTACTACATATACTATACTATAAATTACTTTGATACCAATTATTTATTTCTTCGATAAACCATCAATAAGTATCCATTGGTTAATGTATTTATTTAGTAAATTTTCTTGTTATAGAAATATAATTAACACACTGTTATTGATGTTAAGGCAAAACAATATATTTTTAAAAATCATTTACATAACCATTTTTGAGATTTTATTTCATAGAATCGAGATCTAAAGGACCAGTAGGGAGACCGCAGATGCGACGGAAGGGTAACATCTAAAAGGTAGTAGGCAAAATTTGGATACTTTGGCCCAAAAATACAACAGGTTTAAAGCGGCCTTGGTGTACAAATTGGTCGAATATTGCTCATGATGGTGATAATGGCGAGTTCATCGATGGTAAATAAGAAACGTCTATTTAAATGTATTTTTAATTAATTGATTTAAATGATCTGTTTTTACCGACATACACTAGTTGTGAACAGATGGCGCTACTGTATTAGTCTATAATTGACGTTCTGTTTTACCGATCTCTCCCTCTCAACTCAAGACGGTTTGTGCTTTTTGTTCTCCTTATTAACAATTTAAGATATTGGATAACTTTCACTTAATACTTACCGCAATTTAAGGACTGATACTAAACAATCGAATAAAAAAGAAACTGAAATACTTGTTTCTGTCTTCAATACTGCTTGCACAATTGATTTTGATTTCCATTTTTGGATACATATTAGCAAAAAAAAAAAGTCATTAAAAAGACTTTTGTAAATCCTTCATGATTCAAGGATGAAACACTAATTCAACATTTTTCTTTTGGATTTTTTAACGTAATAGTTTTTAACGCCTTCGGAAAATATTATATGTAATATTAGTGACAAAAAGCATTTAATTTGAGAAGTAAAACTAATAGAATTGATTATTTTTAATTTACATTTTCTACGTGCCGCCGATAAATTACTTTCTGTCGAACCCTCCCTCAAAAAAAGTTAATAATGTGTCATCATAACGCTATCTATGCAAGTTTAAATTAAAACTTCAGTAACTATACGAGTTCATTATACATTCACTATTAAACTATACCCAAAGTACAGACACGAAACAAAGTCATCACCATTATACCACTTCATTAGGGTAGGAAACCGATGAAATTGAGTTCTATTTACTAAACGATAAAGTCTTTAACTACAGATACGTTTTAAAAACGTGATGGTGTTAAAATTAGAGGTTAGATTCTAAAATAAAGTTATTGCTTCTACAATTGTAAAATCGTTATGTCATTAGCCAGATTGGGACGTTACGAGTAATGATGGTGTAAAAGATTATCAATTCTATGGCATTAACTTGATAGTTTTGAAGAAAATCTACCAACGAATGTCATAAATATAATATGAAGATACAGACAATTTTAACAGTGACCAATTTGTATTAACATTTCTAATTGAGTTTTAGATTAATGACGGGACAGGATTTTGTTTTTAATCTAAAACTTTAACTGATTGGTTGTGGCCTCAAACAAAATATTGTCTTATGCTTCCGTTTTCATATTTCTCGTTCAGCCATCATCAAGTCACTCACTATCTCTTTTCATTGCATAGTTCATATTTCATCTCTCATCCACATTTATACTTTAAAGATTCTTAGGTTAACTTCTCTGATATATCGAATTGCCTCATCTTTTTAAGAAGTAACGTCACATAATTATGTCATGGTTCTACCTCCACAATCAGTTAAAGGTTTAATTTTAATATCTCATAATATATACAAATATAAAAGTAGATTTCCTTAAATGAAACAACTTTTAAACGGTTTCATAGTTTGAATTTTTTTATTGACAATTCGGACATTTTACAGATTCCGTGTTTACATAATTCTTATGTCTCGAGTCTAATGTGAATATGGAACCTGTAAAAGTTCGAAACGTCAATAAATTCTTAATGAAAAATGGTAAAAACACTTTTTTCCTGGCATTCTGATGGGACTCGAGCCCACCTTTTGCAATCCGGGCGACTGCTCTGACCACTAAGCTATCCAGGACCTAACAGGACTGACGCATTTTTCAAGCACTTGATACTTCTTTGTAACTAATATAGAAAGCTTTTTTACAAATAGTTAAACTTTCGATTAAGATGAAAATTAATTTATAACGATGAAAGTTCTACCAGTTTGCTACGACATATACCTACACAATAAATTAACTCTACAGGACATAATAGAAAAGAATACCGTGAATGGGCCATAAATGACCCACCTCGCGGGCTCAGTGACTATAGTAGACTAACGACTGCAGATATAGCCGAGATTAACGGCATAATGTAGCTTCTGAAGTACAGGGGAGCTTGAGATGACAAATTTTTGGTCACTCATCCTATGGCTGACCCCTGCAAAAGCTGCATATTCTTCACATCGCACACTGAAGTCACCAACTACTTCGCAATGAATTACCACCAATAATACCGCCTAAACTTCATCACCGAAATGCCCAGACGCGGCTAAAGTGATTACGTCGCCATTTTCCTTCAGTCATCTCCCGATCATCGGATGACAGTTAACCGGATTACCGTTCCCATTACCAACGCACATTGTTCCGTCAGCCCCCTCAGTAGTGAAACTAATACATTCAACTTGAGTGAGGAGTACTCCAGTTGTTTTAATTAGAAAGATTTTTCATTTGTCTCGTTTGTGAAATTTACTTAAGAAACATTTTCAAACATGTCTGCAATATGATCGAAATTCAGGTTAAGAAAAATGAGGAATGAAATTCATCCCCGTCTTCTTATACCAAATAAGCTCGACTCGCCAATTCCTCATGCTTAAAAAACAGATTTATGTAGTTACTACGTTCCTTGACATGGAGTAAAAACTTTGTTAAGAAAAGGTAAAATAATTCTCATTTTTGGACTACATATAAATATTTAAAAAAATTAATAATATTGGAGTTTTACATATTTTTTTATATTCAAAACCACGTTGATTTACGTGCAGCGCAATTTTAAAGCACCTGTGTCCTCGTTAGTTGGAAATAACAAGATTTTTACTCGCACCGTTAAACGCCACCGTTGAAAACTAATTACGCCGACCGGAATCCAATTAAGACGATAGTTTGAATCAATCGCGTCGCATTAGTTTCACTGATTAAGCAAAAAGTTGAAACCAATTTAGTCATCAATTTAGTAAATCTGTTTTGCACTTGCAATTCTTGATTAATGCACGTTAGAATAATTACACTACTCATCTAAAGAGCTCTACAGAACTTTTTAAGACATAACAGCTCAATATTTAATGCATGTTTACCAAAAAATTGTGTTTTGCTTTTCTGTTAATAAATTAAATCCACCCATATGACTTTTACTGATTTTTTTTATGGAATAGGGGGCAGTCGAGCAGACGGATCACCTGATGGTGAGTGATTACCGTCGCCCATGGACACCTGCAACACCAGAGGAGCTACAAGCGTGCTGCCGGCCTTTGAGGGACGAATAAGCTCTACGCTTGGAAGTTTGAGGGTCGTATCGGTCCGGATATACCACTGGCGACAAACTGTTCCAGAGTTTGGCTGTTCGAAGCAGAAAACTTCTAGAAAAACGAAAACTATAATTATAATTACTAATGTTATCATCGTTGCACTTTGATGGTTAGCGAGAGAAAAATACAGTACCTAGTGTAATAATTTCCACGCCTGTTTTAAAGAACCACTCTTTCGTTACATCGCTTTCATATAAGAGTTTTATTATAATTAAATTCATATTTAAAGACGAGGTTACATTCAATCAGCTAACAAATTTTTATATGACTAATACTTTATAAGCTGTTATTTATATAGCCTCAAATATTAGAGATAAGTAAAGTGTAAATACCCGAAATTCTATTTTCACCGGTTTACTGCTTACATTCCACTGCTGATTTACTTTTATTTTCCTTCACTACAGACTGTAACGCGGAATGCCACTCAAGCCGGCTCGAGTATCCCCAAATAATAAATTGCTCGAGGCACGATAAGTGCCCGGGACTGGCTCGGTTATTGAGGCAAATTGCGGACACCCTACACCAATATTGGGGTACAATGATGTTTAGATAATTGAAGAAACTTTTTTATTAATTCGTAATGATGATGATAAAACTTAGGCAAAATATAAAATCAAAATTGCGAATGATAATAACGTTAGAGTTGATATTATAAAGGTAATATGATTCTTAGTTTCTTATCAAATAGACTCGAAAAAAGGTGAGGTTATAAAATTATTTAAAAAAAAAAATTAATGAAACGCCTTAAAAAAAGGAGGCGGTTCTCAATTCGACTTTATTTTTTTTTTGGAAGTTTGTTACGCGATTACTTCGCCAATGGATTTTTAAAATTCTTTTTTTATTCGATGACTCAATGGGCCGAGTTGGTCCCATTTTAATTTTATCTAAATCGAATCACTAGTGCATAAATAAAAAGCGGGAAATTTTATAGAATCTAATATTTTATTTCAATTTTGAATCACACAGCAATGATTACAGTTTGGATTTGTACGTTGGAAGGGGCGTGTGTTGCTATGACAAAAAATATATAAACTTATTTAAGTTATTTAAATTCGTGTGGCTAATATATTTTATAACAAATCGATACTAATGTGAGAAATAATCGAACAACGAGTTTTTTATAACAAAACAACATATGCTTTACATCAGATCTCATTTAAATATTTTGATTACGTATTTATATCAGCGAAAATACAAAAAAAGCGTGCTTTTAGCGCGATTCAAAATTCAAAAAACTTTTTGTGCACGAAGGTATGTTCACCGATTTCTTCGTCGTTACGTCGTGCAAATAAATAAGAATTTCAGAACTCTCGTTATGTAAATATAATTTCTGTTATATAGATATTTAATATGTTAGTGTTACTTATACAAGATGTTTGTATATAGAACCTATACAAATATAACTTAAAAATATTGAAAAAAAAAACAAAAAATAGATCCGACTTCAAACTTTAAAAAAATGAAAATTGTCTTAAAAGTGATAAAATTTTTCAAGAAACATTGAAATCGGGTTGTTATAATTTAATAAACTACAGAAAACCTCAGCCTGACTTGAATGTTTCTTGAAAAATTTAACCGCTTTGAAGATAAGTATTACTTTTTATTTTTTAATTTTTGAACACTCTTTAATTTTTTGAAAAATGTTTTTTCGTTTCCAGTATTACTGAGTATATATATGACACTCTGTAAAAGTCTCAAGAAGACAAGACAGTAATCTGTAGAATACAACCCCCATGTGATACACTCGCCGCCCCTGACTCTTGACTTCGTACAAAGAAATTGTGAAAACCTTTCTTAAGATCATAAGGACAGAAATTACGTATTAAAGAGACAAGACTCCCGATTGCCTTTCACTTTAAGGGAAGAAATCTGTAAATGCGTTTCCTGAACAATTCGTGTAAATTTTGGTTAAGTATACTTGTTGAATACATTTCATTCAAAATATATATTTAATATTAGAATTGTATGATTTATCATGAATATGTTTCCAGTTTTTTTTTTTTTTGTGCAGTCTTTCAAAACTTTTCTCTATTCAGATGATATTTTAGTATATCTGCGTTTTTTTTTTTTAAATAATGCTCTTTAATCTAGATGAGAAATACTTACACGAACCACGTGATGTCTGGCACCCTGAGATAGGAGTCGAACTCACATTTTTCGTTAAGAATATTTTTCAGCAAAGCTTTGTGAATCAATTGAACAAATATAATAAATAATGCTGTTTGTCGAATTCCGACTCACTTCGAATGATATGAAATGACAGCACTTCAAAATTCTATATATGTACGATATTAAGCAGGGGTTGGCGACTCACCGCAAGCGATCCTTTACCGCCACGGGTTCCGAGGGCTGGGTTCTGGAACGGGGTGCGTCGACGCGGTTACCAGCGAATATATCATACACGATATATAGTCCATAGGCACTGATCCACCGTTCTTCCGAAATGTCCTTATTCTCGATAACGAACAATTCACCAAGCTCAATCAAAATTAGGTGCGCGCAGTTAACAATTTGAAATCACAGTAGTAAACCGTCACCCAAGGATTAAGGGTGGGGATTTGGAACGAAGACAGCTAATCGCCTTGCCCATAGACAATAAAAATTTTACCCACAGTTGTGTTGTCTTTGCATAGCCAATTATCAATGATCTGTTTCGTTACGGAACATGCCGCTCACCTTAAAGGAACGTGCCTTTAACATTAAATGAACAAATTGAATATTAAATTTAGAACAAAATAAAATATAAATAAAAAACTTAGAACTAAGATTCGATATGCAACGATTAATTGTTTATTCGATAGGGAGTGGACACACCTTTACAACAGGTCGCTTGTAAAATGTATTGCCCCTTTGTAAAGTCACCACACGAGTAACATTATCCGAACCTGGATGTAGAACATGGACACGTGCTAGTTTCCATTGTAATGGTGGCAGGTGATCATCGCAAACTACCACAATAGTACCCTCACGAATAGAAGACCCGCGAGTCTCAAACCATTTTTGACTTTGCTGAATCTCATGAAGATACTCTCTACTCCATCTCTTCCAAAAATGCTGAACGGACTGCTGTACCCAGCGCCAACGCGTAAGTCGATTAGTATTCTCGTCCACCAAAGAAACATCAGGCAAAGCAATCAAAGGTTCTCCTATCAGAAAGTGTGATGGAGTTAAAGGAAGCGGATCAGGCGAAGCACTGATTGCACAGAGTGGACGCGAGTTCAGTATAGCCTCTATTTGACATAGGAGGGTATGCATCTCGTCATATGTTTGAGTACGAGTGCCAATAACACGATGTAGATGATGCTTAAAACTTTTGACACCCGCCTCGAATAGCCCACCGAAATGACTTGCGTATGGTGGCTGAAAGTGCCACGTTAGGCCTTGTTTAAGTGTCTCTCGATTTAAATTAGCCTGTACAGAGTCGCTGTTTAAGAACGCGAACAAATCCCTTAAATAATTATTACATCCGACAAAGTTCTTCCCACAGTCCGAAAAAATATCAGTACATAAACCTCGACGGGATGTGAAACGCCGCAAAGCCGCGAGAAAAGCTTCCGTGGAAAGCTCGGACACAAGCTCTAAATGTATGGCCTTAACGCTCATACATACAAAAACTGCAACGTAACATTTCACAACTTTAGCATTGCGCACCTTATTTGCACGTACGTAAAAAGGACCCGCGTAATCTACGGCGGTCTTAATAAAGGGTCGCGAGGGACGTAAACGAGTAGCAGGTAACGGTGCCATACGTGGCTGATTAGACTTAGGACGAGAGCGAAAACAAATAACACAGCGATGTATGCGCTGGCGCACGATATCGCGACAAGAAAGTATCCAAAAACGTTGTAATAATAAGTATTGGACTGTTTGTGGGCCGGCATGTAAATACTTTATATGCGCATCGTCAATAATGAGATTGGTTAAAGTATGTTTTTTCGGTAAAATTAATTGATGCTTTGATTCAAATGGTAAGAGAGACTTATGAATTCTGCCTCCCACACGTAAAAATTGATTTTCATCCAGAAATGGCGTTAAACGACGTAATTGATTTGAAGGCAATTTACCCTTTGAAATGTTTTCAATGTCATTACTGAACACACTATGTTGCACTAAATAAATAAGTTTTTTTAAGGAAAAATTATATTCCGGCACAGTTATATAATTAGGGCAAGATTTAATGTGTTTTTTACATTTGAAATAAAATCTAAATATTATTGCAGTAACGCGAACAAGTTTTCCTAACGTAGAAAATCGAGAAATTATCTCTACATCCGGTAAGGGATCCAGTGTAGTTAAATTAGTGTTAATCAAATTAATATTGAGACGCTTTTCCTCTTCCGTTGTATAGTAAGACTTTGATTCCGGCCAGCAAGCTTCGTCCTGTCGGAGCCAACTTGGACCTTGGAACCACAAATCATGTTCTATAAATACGCCAGGTAGCATACCACGAGACGCAGCATCAGCAGGGTTATCGGTCGACGGTACATGTCGCCAGCAGTTAACGGGAACGCGTGAAAGAATCTCGCTAGTGCGATTAGAAACAAATGTTTTCCATTCATGTGGTGGCGAACGTAACCACGCTAACACTATGGATGCATCAGACCAAGCGTAAACTTGATCACCCTTGACGTAATCTGAGTAGGTAACTAACACCTGCTGTAGTAGTTTTGACAACAATAGGGCTGCCATAAGTTCGAGACGGGGAATAGTAAGACGCATACGAAGTGGAGCGACTCGAGTTTTGGCTATAATAAGCGAAGTACGAACATGCCCGTCTTTGCCCGTAAGGCGTATGTATACACAGGCGGCAAAAGCCTTTTCTGAAGCATCGGCAAAGCCATGAATCTGAACAGATCCTAAATCAGAAAAAATGTGCCTTGGGAACGACACATTCGAAATAAATGGTAACTGACTACTAAATGATTTCCATGAATTAACAATATCAATCGGCGGTGCTTCATCCCAACCTATATTGGCTATCCACAAAAGTTGGATCAAATGTTTGGCATATAAAGTAACTGGCGCTAAAAGGCCCAATGGATCGTATATTTTAGCTATCTCGGAAAGAATAGCGCGCTTGGTGCTTAAGCAAGGTGATATTTTGACATTAAAATTGAAACAGTCGGAAATAGGGTTCCATTGAAGTCCAAGGACCTTGACCTGTTCATCGTGTTCCATTTCGGCGAATCGGACTTCATCGAGCCGCTCACCATGAGAATCTGGGGGAATTACTGCAGCAAGTACCTCTGGTGAATTACTATGCCACTTTCGAAGCTCGAAACCCGCCGTCTTACAAATATTAATAAGCTCTTGTTGAACTACTAAAGCTTCATGAACAGTAGAGGCACCGGATGTGACGTCATCTACGAAAACATCATTTAATAAAACCTTAGAAGCAAGTTTGAATCGTGAAGCCTCATCTATAGCCAATTGCTGGATAGTTCGGAGAGCCAGATATGGAGAGCAATTCACTCCAAATGTGACTGTAGAAAGACGATAATCACGGATAACCTCATCAGGCGACTTCCGCCATAAAATGCGCTGAAAATCCCTATCTTCCTTTCGAACTAAAATATTCCTAAACATTTGTTTGATGTCAGCAGTGAAGGCCACTGAATGAATACGAAATTTTAAAATAACATTAACTATATCTAAATGAAGTTTAGGACCTGTCAACAAAATGTCATTCAATGAGTAGCCACTAGAAGTTTTACACCCGGCGTCGTAAACTACTCGAGTGCGAGTGGTCTCACTGGATTCTTTGACCACGCAATGATGCGGAATATAATAAGTGGCCCCTGATGTCGGCTCGCCCTTAACGGGCTCCATGTGCTTCATATCCAGATACTCTTGGAGACAGGCATGATAGTCTTCCTTAAGCTTCGGGTTTCGCTCGAGACGAAACTCTAACTTACGAAAGCGCGCAAGTGCAGTTTGACGGGATTCGCCTAGAGGGGGAGCCTCCGGCTTAAAAGGCAAAGCGACCACGTATCGCCCCGTTGCGTCACGTATATGCGTCTTTTGAAAAAAGGATTCGCATATTTCTTCATCAGGAGTGTAACTCCGTTTTTCAGGAAGTGACTCTAATTCCCAAAATCTCTGAAGGTTGTCATTGTCAAATGAACTAAAACAAACTTGAAGTTGAGACGGAGAGGAAACAATATCTAGTTTACCTAACAATAAATAACCGAATATACTATTTACTGCTATCGGTGAACCTGGTAAGCCCGTAATGACGTCACTCAAAAGCACATGGGATAGTATATCCGCTCCTAATAACAGGTCCACTGGCTGTGGCGTATGAAAAGCGGGATCCGCTAAATTTAAATCTTTTATATGAGGCCAACCAGTGTACGGTAACTGCATACTCGGCATTTGTGAAATTAATTTGTTTAAAATTAAAAGATTTACCGGAACTAAGGGTTCTAATCTACCCTTAGGCGCGATATTACAATTTATAAATCCTTTGCTACGCGCCGCTTCACTATTGCCTATACCGAACACAGAAACATTAACATGCCCGCGCATCAAACCCAGACGCTGCGCACACGCCTCAGTGATAAAACTCGCCTGACTTCCAGTGTCTATAATGCAGCGAACGGTCGCTATTTTCACCGCACCTATGCATACGTCGACGAGTGCCGTAGACAATAGCACCGTAGTCGTACGAGCGAACGCGGCATTGGACGCGCAACAATTATGAATCACGTTCTCACCGGCGGGAGCAACGCACTGCGGATCATTCGTGGTAGCGGTTACAGGCATCTCAGCTACCACTGAAGGTGGGAGCGAGACTGCATTATTTGCAGATATTTTATTATCAGTAATCGGTAACGATTTACTTGAAAAGTGAATTAATGTGTGATGTCGCTTATGACATGTACGACAGACAAAACTAGAATTGCATTGATTCACATCATGCCCAAAATGCAAACAATTATAACAAATATTTTTCTTACGAACTAAAGCAAATCTATCTTGAGGGGATAAGTTTAAAAATTGCGAACACTTTGTCAACGTATGTTGAGCATTACAACATAAGCAATTTCTATTCTTATGATTCTGTTCATAAGACCGATTATCATTCGACGGTTTTGAAACTGGTGTGACATTAGCAGCAAACGAACGAAGTTGCCGTTGCTGCAACTGGTTTTCTACGCGATTATTGTGACGGTGGCGCATATTCACATTAGCCACACTAGATAATTTATTGTACTGTCCGCTGTTAGTCGAACAGATAATTTCCTCAGCTGATATTTCGCGTTCTAAGAAACAAATCAATGTGCTAACGTTTGGAATGTCGGACGAATTAGTTAAAGAACGTTCATAAGATTTACGAGTGTTAATAGGTATTTTTCGTAACAAAATGCTAAGTAACAAAAAACTCCATTCGCTTACGGGAAAGTGCATAATCTCCAGTGCTTTAATGTTTTCTTGGTAGACATTTAATAAATTACGTATACTTTGAGACGATCTATCGGAACACTGTTCGATGTCGAGAATTCTGTCAAGGTGTTTTGAGGCAATAACTCTTTTATTCTCATAACGAGATATCAAAATATTTAAAGCTACCGAATAGTTCTCGTCTGTAATAGGGATAGATTTAATTAAATTGTGGGGTTCGTTGTGTACCGTAAGTAATAAGTAACGGAATTTTTCCGCCTCTGTGTAGGCACTGTTTAAATGGACTAATGATCGAAACAAATCGAAATAGGAAGGCCAATCCGTAGGATCGCCGCTGAAATTAGGCAAAGGCAAAGTTGGTAAATTCTTATTATAATTAGATGACTGAACTAAAGGCGTTATTAACGGACGACTCATACGTCGTTGCTCTTCATCCACCCTCTTTAAATTATTTAAATTAGTGATAATAGCGTAGTACAAATCATTGAAATCGTTGCGTATCTTAATCTGTTCCTCTTTGTTAAAAGACCTTAACTTGATTAACGTTTTTTCAATTTTAGTTTGAACTTTATTGAATTTACGTTGGTGAGAATTTAAATCAGTAGTTCGCGAGCGAAACTGTTGGACATCTGTCGCTGCGAACTGTAATGTTCGTTTTAACTCATCGAGAATAAGATCTCGTTCGAATAAATCTTGTTCACACGGCGATTCATCATCAGACATTTTGCGTAACAAAGATGACTGCTTCGAATTCGCTGCGTCACTATCCATGATAATAAGTACGTAATACTGTTTAGAGACAACACAACTGAAAGATAGCAATCCGGTTCGAACGGATCAAAAGAAATTATGTACGATATTAAGCAGGGGTTGGCGACTCACCGCAAGCGATCCTTTACCGCCACGGGTTCCGAGGGCTGGGTTCTGGAACGGGGTGCGTCGACGCGGTTACCAGCGAATATATCATACACGATATATAGTCCATAGGCACTGATCCACCGTTCTTCCGAAATGTCCTTATTCTCGATAACGAACAATTCACCAAGCTCAATCAAAATTAGGTGCGCGCAGTTAACAATTTGAAATCACAGTAGTAAACCGTCACCCAAGGATTAAGGGTGGGGATTTGGAACGAAGACAGCTAATCGCCTTGCCCATAGACAATAAAAATTTTACCCACAGTTGTGTTGTCTTTGCATAGCCAATTATCAATGATCTGTTTCGTTACGGAACAATATATTTCTTTACACATCTGCTTTAAATGATATTTTTCTGTATGCAAGAACTACAGCAGTGATGATGTGACAAATAAATTATATTTGTAGGAAAATTCTTATATATAGAACCTTATTTATTGTCACAAATATTATTCACATCTCCTCAAGACTCTCGAAGAACATTACGATGCGAAACTTACTTATTGCCCCTACAAAATGAATTCTCAAAAAGTCACGATCTTTTGAATAGAAGAATAGATTAGGTTGTTCGTCCCTCCCGGCGTCACTTGAATGTTGATTGGAGCAACCAGAATACAAGGAATCGGATAATTCAAGAGGGGGGATTAGCTCGGTTTGTTTCTCGGCAAATGACGAAATGGTAGTCATTGAAAATGTTTTTAGAAAAAGCAATCGCTTTGAGGTTCGGAATAAGAATTATATGACAAATTCGTGGATTTAACAGTATCGATCGGTATAATATTAAATAATTTTCATTTTGTTTGTATGATTTTCGGCACATGACGCCATGAGTGAGTTTTCAATAAATCCATTTTAAACCGTACCAAAATGAAGAATATGCTATTAATGCTGTGTATTATAATTCCGCACGCACAACAATAAGCCAGTATTTTCTAAAGTTGATAAGGCTCTCTTCTGTTTCATAGAAAAAAAAGATATGAATATCGGTTAAACTCTAGTGGCGAGTCGGTTATTATGAACCAATATTCTATGGCGAGAAGAACCATACTTTGGGAAATGGTGGTTTAAACTGTACTTGGGAAATAATTACAGCAATGTAAACGTGCCCTATAATTATTATTATATAACAATATTTATATGTGAACACGGCACCGGTACACGGTCCGAAACTTCAATAAAACTACATACAAACGCGATGAAATCGTTTAAAAGTTGTTTCATTTATTTATTTTATTATTTACGTATATTTATATATTCTTCTTTTGGTGAATATGAAAGTGGCAATAGTAGCATTTCTTAAATAACTGTACTCAAACCGTTTGACATCGAGCTGTTAGAATGTCTTTGGTAAAAATCATATTTTTCTTTCTTTCGTGCTTATAAATTTATATATAAATTAAATTAAATTTATATAAATTTTCAGCACAGTACAATTGGTACACTGTTGAACATAACTAAATATATTCATCATAATATTAGTAATACTAAGCTGACAGCCTTGGTTCTACTGGATTTAGCAGTGCATTTAATTGCACTGAATTTTAAATCTTGTTTAGTACTCTCCGCTCCCTTAACATTTCCTCTTCCACCATGGTTTTAGTCGATTGTTTTCGATCATATTTTTTTATGATCGAAACCAATCAATCAATCAATTTATATTCATATTTTTTAGAACGTTTTTAGTGCGTAGTTTTCAATGATTTTTCTACTGACTGGCTGAACTTGTCAGCCGGTCGGTGTACTACAAGGAGATGTTCTCTCACATTTACCGTTCTCTATTTTTTAAATAATATCTCTACCGTTTTACCGTTTATTGTATTGGGTCACCAATTTACCGAAATGTTATGTAGTTTATTTATTAGTATATAGGTTGATAATTAACTTATTGATAAGTTTACTATCTGACTCTATTTATACGAAGGATCGGTAAAATAAATAAACGTGTTCACAGTTATGAGTTTACTTTCAGACTATTTGATGTTGAAGTGCCACTTACAAAATACAAAATATCATAGATTACGTTGCCACAGAGTGGTCGACAAGGATTATAAAACAGATGTGCCACACCGTTATTTCTTCTCTTTTTCATCTTTACATAGATGACCTTCAAATCTATAGGCACTTCTCTATCGACGATTATTTAGATTTTGCTTCTATTCAGGAATGTGCTGCATCATATGGAATCTTGGTCAATTCGTTGAAATGCCTGGCCCTGATTGTTGGCAGTAGCAGACTTCGCAGCAACATAACTGGACTTGTACACCTCCAGATAATTATAACAGTATACCGACTCCATACAGTGACAAAGTAAAAAATCCCAGTTTGACTTTGGATAGCACTCTTTCATGGTCCCCGCAAATGACTGAGGTTAGCAAATGGATGCACTATTCTTTCCACTCTTTTTTCTTTCTTCTCAGGGGATTTCAATACTCTCTTCCTCTTAAAACCAAACTGCGAGCGTAATCACCTCAATCCTGCTTCCTATTCTCAAATATGTTGATATTAGCTACTTGGATGTGAATGAGGATCGACTAACGGTAAGTGGCACAAACGTCCATTAAAGTTTAATGACGTTTTTAAACTCTACAGAATGTCAAAATTGTATCGGTAATATCACTTTTAACCGATGACAATTTGAATGGCCGTCTGTGCAACTGGCTGTTAATAAACTAAAGAGCCGTCGAACTACAATTTAACCTTACAATTATAATATTAGATTTTTGAAAACTTCCCCAGTTTTTTACACAGTTAATATTATTTCAAGGCATATTATGTTATATTTATTATGTAACAAATTGTTATATAGCAATACTTTCACAGCTTT
The DNA here is from genome assembly GCA_918026875.4 of Diatraea saccharalis. Taxonomy (NCBI): domain Eukaryota; kingdom Metazoa; phylum Arthropoda; class Insecta; order Lepidoptera; family Crambidae; genus Diatraea; species Diatraea saccharalis. Next base: position 28,444,773 of record OU893336.1, on the reverse strand, counting down.
TCAATTATAAAGAGAAAATTACCGCACGAATTTTATGGCACATCTTTTTACGATCAGAAACAATTCAATTTTCAAATTAGTTTCATGCGTCGTTCTGCTATCAACAAGAGAACACATAAAACTTGGAGGGGAATCACCTGCTTTGAATAAACGATCGATTTACGTAGCGCCAGCTATAAAGTATAGCTCCTCGTTTGATAGCCTTGCACAAAGGTGACACTGATACGTTATTTAGAAATTGAAATATTCTTATACCTATACTACGATAGTTTAATTAAAACTTTATCAGAAGTCTTTAATGTATCGAAAATTTGCCAGTTTTAAAAAATTGATAAGAACAAAATCATTAATAATTTGATTCGATTAACAAAAAATAAAATTACTTTATTTTATTGTAACAGTGACATATAACTTACTCTTTAACTACTAAAACAGAAGTTCCACAGGGATAAGAGGTGAGCCCCCTCTTTTATATAGAACGAAAAACGTATGATGTAAAATTAATGATAAAACTACGGTGCTTGTCGCTCGAATACACTACTCTCCACGTATGGGCTCACAGAAGCATAAAGGAGCTATGTGAGGCAATAGCCATAAAGATTTTATTGCATTTTCCAGGACGTGTCGCAGTAAACGTAATGTATTCAGAATACAATCGATCACGAGACAATACCCCATATTTGAACGGAGAATATCGGGGATTAGGGAAATTCAAATATATGTTGAGTACAGTTTTAAATTTTATTTCTATCATCACCATTTCCTTTTTGTTACCCTATTAAACCATCTAACGTGATAAGAAAGAAAAAATAATAATCGCCTGTTGAAATACAACACACAATGAAGAAGAGCAAATAAAAGAGGTTATCTTTATGATCACTATTTGTATTCTATGTAATGTCAAATGATGAGACGAATTCAACTAAAAATAGCTCCAGATATAAGAAAAATTGCTTAAAAAAATCCATGGCGCTCTTAGATGGGGCTTGAACCCATGATCTTTCGTAATCCAGGCGAACCGACTAACAGGACTGACGAATTTTTCAAGAACTTGTTACTTTTTCACTACTGCATAGCGTATTCTCATCAATATTCAGGCAATCCACCCAAACAGCTGAAAGAATTATTTTTACAAATATTTAAACTTTCGATAAAGATGAGAATTTGTTCTAATTATTGTATTTGCACTCACGATACATTGTGAGCAGAGTGCCATAAACAATGTTGGTTCTGGGTAGCTCAGTGGTTAGAATAGTCGCCTGGATTGCAATAGGTCATGGGTTCGAGTCCCATCTCAGAGTGCCCGAGACAAAGTGGATTTTTAAGCATATTTTATTAAGAATATTTTTCAGTATAGCATTAGGAGTGCAAAATTAATTAAAAATAGTAGTTATTTTATTATAAAAATTGTGGCTAACATTTTTATCATTACTTATAAATTATTAATGTCTAAGTGCTATGAGTGAACGTCGAAATCAATAAATAATAATACTAACTTTGCAAGTTTTCAATCGATTTGAATCTTAATCTATAATGTCATCTTATTCTGTAGCATCTGGTCATTGAAATTCATTGCCACATCTTTCATCTGATACTCACAAACATTGTCCAATAGAAATGTCTTGTAATCCTTTTTGACTACTGTTTCCTTATATATACTGCTTAAAGTTGAAAATGCCTTAGCATTATATTTCTTTACAGAAAATTTGCTCTGAGAACGGTAAATATTGTTTAAGGAGAAACCCTTTGGCACAAAGCAAGGCCCATTTGACTGACCGCCTGAGTGACCGTCAAGTGGCTTTGTTCTTGACACATGGATGTTTAATTCAAAACCAGATGCTTGGGGTGAATTAAATGGCTCATGGGAATTGGTTTTGTTTCTTTTTGTAACTTTTTATATAAGAATTTAATATATATACATACATACTCGTATATGTAAACATTTTGTTTCGAAAGTCTGTGTTTGATAATATTGCATCAGATAGATCATCCTGTAATTTACTTTGGTCACATGGAAAAAAGAAATGGGGAAATCTAAACAAGTGAAAAGTTTGCTATCCTTATATGACGAGGAAAGGAAAGTGTGATAAATAAAAACAATAATATAAATAACTAGCTTTCCGCTCGCGGCTTCACCCGCGTAGTCACTCCGTCAATATCAATCACTCTGTGTATAAGAGCTAAGCGTACAAAGCGGGAAGCGCCTTTGTTTTATACTACTATTTAGTTTAAAGTGACCGGAAAAAATGATTTGCAAGACTATGTTTTTGATATTCTTCTTTGAATATATTCATAAGAGAAAATTTATGACTAAAATGATTTTGAATATTTATGAAGCATTAACAGGTTTAAATCTTTAAATGTATAACAAAAATTACTTTTAAATTCCAACGAAATAGATTGTTATATTAAAGGAAACCAGATGACTTAATTCACTCTTGTAAGACAAACTCAATAAGATGAAAAAAAAGCGGGCCCATTTATACGCTAGCCCACATTTGTCTGTCTGTCAGTCCAATAAATAAGAGAAGAAAAACTACGGGCCAATCCTGTCTGTGCCTTATCTGGCCACATCTGATTAGACAGGACAGTGGAAAAGAACGACAGACACATATAGAGTGGTTAGAAAAAAGATTTTAAAGTGTTTTAAAGTTTTAATATTTTTAATATTTTCTTATGTACGAGTATTTTATTTTTTATTGTTTAATGAAAGAAATACCAAGAATGAATGATATTTTTTTTAAATTGTTCAATTATTGTGTTGAATTACAGTCTAAGCTATGCACAGTTTATCATGAAGCTTATGAATGCTTATGAAAGTCGAGAATCTGCAAAATCTGCCCCGTGATTCTGTAAAAATCCTAATCCGAATTCAAATCTACTCAGGTGTCAGAATTCACTTCAAAAAGCATCCGTTCAACCTTGAATTGGTTCGTGGCATATGTAAAATGAGTTTCGTAATGACATGGGAATAGAATATCTGAGACACGTATATTCAATCAATTTTGTTTTATATTTTTATACAAAAAATGGAATCAATAGAATTTCTACACTCAATGACTTGAATGAATTCGATGTCGGGACTGGATTTTTATTGTCGATGGGATAGTTTATTGACATTGAGACATAAGAAAAGAACTTATATAAGTTATGCTATTAAAGTTAAGTTACAGCTAGAGTTAAGTATTGTATGTAGATGGGTCCTTCGATGCTAGCTGATAGTGATATTTGTACGTAAAACATAAGGTAAATCAAAGAAAGCCACGTTGCTGACGCTTGACCTAAAATTCATAACACGTGAAAGGGTGACTACACAAGAAAGTGCAGTGTAAGACTGCACAAATGCAAATGTGATTTATTATTATTTTGCTCTTTAAATTATGAATATATGTTTTAAAAAATGTACACAAACCGAAATTTGGATTTAAATACAAGCTGAAAATGAATTTCATTTGGTACGCTGTTAAGTAATGCCGTGGTGGTTTTATCAGCTCTCGTAAAATCTACCTACTGAAATAAGACATTCATCGAAACTGTTCAGGATCATTACTCTTTGCTCCCATTGTCTTTCTTTTACTTTATTTATACAGTTCCCTCCTTGAGGAATTAATTCGAATTGATGTATTTTAGTAATTTCATTGAAATGTTTTTATTTAAAGTCATTGAAAATTTTTAAAAGGAAAAATGTATACCTATTTACTTTTGGACAAATATAATTATCATATCTCTAGATTTTGTATAGGTAATTTTTCAATACATACTTAAGAAGAGGCGTAAAGCCAAAAAACAATTCCTATCTATCTATCTTATTGTAGTCGGCAATGAGATAGTTAGGAATAGAGGATGGCGAATTGTACTGATGGCCCTCGAATTTTCCTAGTAGAGTCTCTTTAAGATTTTTTTTTAAATATTAGGATTACTTTGTGATTTTATACATTAAAGATTTGACGATCACAGAACTATCATAAATATAATGTGAGTTTCTTATTCCTTAGCTTATTTGAACGCTACTTCTATGAACATATAAAACCAGTTTAAGGTTAGTAATTTTGGGTGTGCGCGCTTTTTTATTTAGTTTTACATTATAATACACTTAAGAGTTTGGTAACTTTTCTGTATTATCTCGGGTCTGGGTGTTATGGTGCCTTCATTGTCTCAGATACTCCATGATACGGGAGCTTTAGCTACTCATCTTGGACTCTGATCAATGTATGTATGTGATGTTGTTTAATATTTATTCATTTATATCACATAGAGATTTTTATTCCGCTAAGACTTTACAAATCCAAAGACTAAGCAGATGAAGCTCGTCTAAAATTTTATCCATGACTTAAAAGTGTTATAAAACTAACACGTATTAAAAACGGCGTTGTTTCTTGAAACATCCAATGAATATAGAATTACAGTGCAAGGAGAAAATTTAGCGTTCTTCTTTGTTTTAATTAGTTTTAGCTCGGAGATGAGCCCTTGTGGATGTATACGTAATTACCTCCTGTCAGCTCATTCGCTGTATCATGTTTATGCTGGAATTCTAAGTAGTAAATTGCAGTCCTTGGAAAGCGTTAAGTAAGATATTATACAGTTTTTTATTTTAATATAATATTCTAAACATTTGCAAAATAATTGAATTGAGAATACTTTAATACTAATTGAGAATAATTGAAAATTGTGTACTGTTGTGTATTTCAATGTTATGAGTAATTAAGAGTGTATCTGTTGGCAAGATCGGACACTAATGCTTGGCATGGAGCAGTCATACTATCAGCCACCCATTTCATGGAGTTTCTGGCCAGGATACATCATGATGTGGGCAGCAATTTTTTTTTCCGTTTCATAAAATGGGCGGCATCATGAACAGGGATGACGGCTGGGTAAAAAAAAAAAAATTCTATTTTCTATTTAGTCCGTCAGTCAGATAATAGAAAAATATTCGTTACGTATTTTTTTTTACTTCATCTAACAAGAAATAGCTTAGATAACAGGCATTAAAGTTTAGGAGTGGGGGCTCGCTACGTCACAGTTTTGTAGAAAATGTACCAAAGCATGACTTCATGTGACATTTAACTCAACGTGTCGTCGTAATTTAATGATTACGAAAAAAATTTTAAATACGTGTTTTTTATTCTACAATATTTCTATATCATCGTCGAACCTGCGTTCCCACAGGTATTGTAACAGTGATATCAAGTTAGTGTAATATTTAAATAAGCTAATTTGTACTCTTTATTATACTGATAAGATATTATTTTCTTTAGCTTATGATGAATGGAAGAGAGCGGGAGGAGAGAGAATTGATCGGATCATTATTCTTTTCTTGCAGTCCAAGAAGTTTTCTTGTCAGCTAAAAGCCGTCCTTAAAAGATGATTAGTAAAAAAATATTAGACTGTACTAAAGTTCTTTCAATGAATAAGATTAAAGAATATTTTCCCTTACAACTTGCCTATTTTTATGAGTTCTAAACCCGCCATCCAAGACCACACAATAAAGCTGATAATAAAAGGTGTCTTGATCTAATCCGCTTTTCACAATCTTCTATTTAAATATTCTTATACTTTCGTGGCAATAATTATTAAGAAATAAGTGTACAGTTAATGAAATATTCATTGAAATTATAATAAAATGATCATAAAATGTCTTAATGAAATCTCAACAATGCACACCGTCAAAAGTTCGCTCCATTCCGTATTACTACGGACACAAGTTTTTTACGATTGCATAAAGCAACGAAACCAGTTTTTCATTTACACGGTTTTAGTGGTGATAAAATATAATTAAAATATTTTATACGGGAGTGTCTCCGGTTTTATGGTTTGCGCTATCAAAAGGACTGTTTTTAAGATGGCGACACAATGGACACAGTATTGCATACTAGTAAACTAGTAATGCACGGAAAAACTTTTTAGTTTACAATACTACAAAACGTCTAGGTTAAGAGAAATACTGTAAAGATAACTATAATTTTGTACACAGAAACAGAAATATTGTTAACATAAGTTGACATTTTGTAAGCAATACAATTACAGTTCTGTTATTTCTGAAATTGTAATCAGCACTGAAAGTATATTAAACATTACAAGAAAAATTGTATTTTAAAAATCTACAACACGAGTTATGATGAGTACTGAAAATACGTTTGTAATTACAATACAATTAGTATAGAGAACAATCAGTGATGTTGCATTTGCAAAACTTCGCGCGGCTTGGCGGCGATCGAGATGCGGGGGGGTGAGGGGCAGTGAACTTATTGCATCATTTTTCTTTCTTTTAGTCGCGCGCGCAGTGAAGTGACAGTGATAGGATTACTATTATTCTATGGGATAATCGCCCGCCGATCGCTGCCATTCCGCTTCCTAATCGTGTTTTATTGTTTGAAAATTGAAATGGACGAAGATGTCAGAAACTTACTTATTGCTTGGGTTCTCAGCGGTTATGTGGATGTGTTCTCTGGTAAGTTTCATTTATTTCATATGTACTCATCATAAATGATATACGCCTGACTTTTTAGATTACATACATAGGTAATTATAATCACGCCCATATATCGGGGCAAGCAAAGCCCTACGGTGTAATTCACACAAGCGGCCACGTCTGACGAGGGAGCTAGATGTTTTTATTGTGTTACTGAGTAGTGATATGACAAGTGCTCATCAGCCCGTCGCCTCAATAGAGTACTTTAAAATGTCCTTTCCCTTCAGTCTGATACTCTGATTTTGGATCTTGCACGGGAATGATGGCAGCTGTTTATCTTTTTCTCCCAGAGCTGCGTATGAGTACATAACTTTGTAAATATACAAAATGTTATGTTGTGAGATGTAGGTGGGACTGGGATATAAAAGTAAATCCTTACCTCTTTTTTAGATATTAGGTACCGGGCTGACTGATCTATATATTTTTTTATTATTATGTATTTTTAATTTCAGAAAACCACATTATGATGGACTGCTTAATGCCGTTGGACTCGCATATTATTAAGAAGCTCATACCACCAGTTGGACATAGAGTAAATTTTATTAAAAATTTAAATAATTGGAAGACCTTGATGGATTCTGAGAACGACAATCAATCCAATCAATCACAAGTAAGAATTTGATTTACATACTTTTAATTATATATAGGGCTTTTGCCCGCAACTTCGTCCGCGTGGCTTTCGTAGCCTATGTGTTGACCCAACCTCATAGTAATATTCATGCAAAATTTTAAGTAATTCCATGCAGTTCTTTTTGAGTTTAGCCCGAACATACAAACAGACAGACAAAAATTCTAAAAACTATATTTTTGGCTTCGATATCGATTGTAGATCACACCTCAAGTATTCTTTTTACAAAATATTCAATGTACAGTTTTGACTTTCCTACGATTTCATTATATGTATAGATATTTGCTACTATTTCCCACTTCAGGCACATTAGGCATTAATCTGTCGGTGCCAAGTTCATGAATCATATTATATTTTCAGAAAATATTCATAAAGACCTTGAGTGGCTTAGAAAATCCAGGGAGTCTTGGAAAACAGTTGAAGAGAAAAGGAAAAATACATTCAAGATTAGACTTGAAGATACTAAAAATATAACAGTATCTGACTACATGAATGAGCACCTTGTTTTAAAAAAGCCGACAGGGTATCAGCTACTTCTAATTGATTCTACGTTTTAATTAATAAAAGTGTTGATTCTTATTATTGATTGTTATTCTTTTATTGGCATTTTCTGCGGGAACTGTCGTGTATCGACGTGATTGCTTAAAGTTCAGAGCTTTTATTTCTCGGAAAACTTAATGAATCTTGAGAAATAAAAGCATATTTTAAGCAATCACGTCTTTACCGCCAGTTCCGGTGGAATAAGCCAACTACTTTTTCTGGTCCATTTACAAAATAAGAAGTTACCTACACAATACTCTATTGTTGTCATTACAAGTCATTTTGTAATGTGAACGTATCATTCTGTTCCATTTATAATACACTATTTGTCAGAGGTACACAACAAATCGTATCAGTAATTTTTTTGTAGTAAATTAAACGATGCCATTCAGTAAATTTAATTAAACGTTTATATGTTATTTACAAAACTTTTGATTAACAACATAAACTTTCTTGTTGGTAGGACAAAAAAGGATTGTAGACTTGAAAAATTAAATAGTAAAATTAACAATAACAATGTGACAACTACAATTCATGTTTAACTAGAATCATTGTGTAACGCTTACGATACGAGTGGTCGTCACATATAGAGCAATAAATATTGTAATGGTAACCAGAATATGGTTACACATACCAGAATAATTTTTCCGTGTGCAAACGTCTCATTAAGTAGGAACAAATGTTTCTGTTACGTTTGATAACTTAAGCAATGTGAATGTAAAATTTATTAAATTATTATCGACTTTCAATGGTTTTGTTATACACCTGAGATAAGAAAGATGGATACTGCGAAAATTCAAGTGATTTTTGAATACGAGTTCCGACGCGGAAGTAACGCGGCAGAAACAGCCCGCAATATCAATGTTGCGTTTGAAGAGGGGTCTGCTAATAAACGCACCGTGCGATTTTGGTTGAAACGCTTACATAATGGAAACTTCGACTTGAAGACCGAGCCACGAGGAAGACTGGTGAATAACGATGAATTAAGAGAGACGGTAGAAGCCGATCCCAGTCAAACAACCTAGAAATGAGCGGCATGGTTTAATGTTACCCACAATATTGACTCATTTGCGTCAAATCAATAAAATGAAAAATACGGAAAATGGGTGCCCATGATTTGACTGATCTGCAGAAAGAAACGCGTGTTGAAACTTCTGTTGCCTTGTTGAACCGGTACAGAAATGAAGGAATATTGGATCGAATTGTGACACGTGATGAAAAGTGGATTCTTTATGATAACCGTAAAAGAAAAATTCAATAACGGCATATGTCTATTGTGCCGAACTCCGAATAATGTTGGAAAAACTAGCAGTAAAACAGCCCCGACTCATGAATGGATCTTCACCATTATTGCTTCATGACAACGCGAGACCTCATACAGCGCTAGCAACCGTTTTGACTCTTCAGGAACTGCAGTTAGAAACCATTCGTCATCCTACGTATTCGCCAGACCTTGCTCCAACGGACTACCATTTTTTTTCGTGATTTGGACAATTATCTACGTGACAAGAAGTTTTCTTTCCAAGAGGCAGTACAAAATGCTTTCACACAGTTTGTGCAGTCTAGATCCTCAGAAATGGTAGCAATGGACAGATAAAAATGGTAACTATTTTGATTAAATAAATTTGTTAAAAAATAAGCAATTTTGAGTTTCAGTACAAATCGGCAATTTCATACTTTAACCCCTATAATTTATCTTAATATATCGGGCACTGTGACTGGTGAATATCTTTTTAAAGATATTTCCTTTAGTTCAGTGTACCACTGACCTCTGAGTCTAGTTATAATCGGAGCTGTAGTCTCCTGAAATTAACAATTCCAGAGACGCGTTTTATATTTTATCCTTTGTCACATAAACAACTGGTAACACTTCTTACATTTTTATTAGAACCGTTCTTGCTACTTTTATAAGTAGTTATTATTCTAGCACTTTATTTATGATACAACTCCTTTAATACTTACTATGTATTTGATATTTTGTGTATAAAAATCACTATATTAATTGCGAATATAACTATATATTCTAAATATAAGCTTTAGTAAATAAAGTGCAATATGTCATCATAATTTGCTTGCATGAAAAACTATATCATATACCTAATTAATTGGGTCTGCGTGACATTTTCCCATTGAATTTGTCTTAATTTTTATTTAGATGCAATTTTTAAATTTTATTTAAACACTATCTTAAATAATAATCAAAGTATTCCACTAGCTGAACGATGGTTTTTGTATTAAGCGCAAATTGACCATGCCTAAACTCTGAAACTTAAAAAAAATGTTTATAATACAATTTATTTACCTAAAGATCAAGCAAAAAACTTTATAAATAAATATTTTCAATTTACATCTAGAATTTTATTTGATCCGCCTTCGTACTAAATATACCTGGGTCATTATATACATTTTTAATTAAAATCCTTAAAATTTATACCTCTAAAACTTTTAACAGTTAATGCTTATTACAAAATATAAAAATATATACGCTATGGTGTTTGTTATAAATCGATTCGTATCCCTAAGGAGTCTACAACCATCACTCATCCTGGACGAGCTCTTAATTGGAAACATCTTGGAGCCAATTTAAATTTAAATTGGATTCCAAATTATATCATGGAAAAGTTTTTAATCTAATCTAACAAAAATATATTATTGTTAATTATTTTATCAATAATAATAAGTATTTATTTGTATTACTGATTGCAATGGAAAATAGTTCAAATTATTCTAATATTTAAATAACTTTTACATAAGTATAATACAGGACTACGCAGGCAAAGCGGCAGGCGTAAAACTAGTAATAAACAAAAATCTGTTCACCTTCCACCGGGAAGATTTTTTTCTGTACAAAATTTACAATTTGAAATTGTAAAACATAATACTATATCATAAAGCCGTATATTAGGCTTACACCTAAATATTTTGAAGATCGCTCTACTATTCGCGGAGAAATCAGTGAATATAGTTATAAAAATACACACAGTCGAAGATAATGTTTGTACAAATATCATTAGATTATACCATGTTCAATTATTAGACAGTGCGCCATCAGGAATGAGCTGTTAATAACACCAGAAAAGATACGTCACTAACATTAGTCACAATTAAAAACACTAACCAACCACATCTTCAAAGTAACTCACGATGGGGGGAATTAGTTGATAATTAGACGTGGCATTCGCAGGCACTCTGCTAATTTCACACCTGGTTGACTTCTTTGAAATAAAGGGTGAGATTGAGGTGAATTTTTAATCCTCGCTCGAGTAAAATCGCATCTGTTACAGCTTAGGATTAGTAAGTATCGATTAAACACTGTTTAAGAATTTATTGGTAGTGGGCCCGCCTCTTAGGCTAGAGAATATAAAGGTATGAGCGATGGAATCGTTAGAAAAAAATGGTTGTATCTGTAATATATGCAATGGAATACTTGAACTGGTGCCAGTTGATACTCAATTTTGAAGCTAAAGGGTACGCCGTTGATAATTTCTTTACGATTTGTCAACCATAAGTGGACAATTATAAGTCCTGTTTTAAAAAAAATCATAACTTTATTAATAAATATTATTTTTCCAAAACTTGAACTATAAAATGAAGTTATAAAAAATGACGATTCATAAATATATACATATGGCTTACCAAATAAAATACGTGTTTTTTATTAAAGGCGTCATAAATACGACAAACAGACATCGAAATGTAATAGTTCGTTTATATATAGACCCATCCAAGTCAAATAATAGTTTTTATCGAAACTGTAACATTACCTGCAAATTAATGTTTATGTGTATCTATGCCTGCAATAAGCGACATTACAATTTAACTTAATAACATGTTTTTCATACTTTAGTGTGAATAAGCAGCAACATGAATCGTTCAGAAACCAACTAATCCTTCTGATATTTTTCAAAGGAAACTCGTATAATAACCTCGGGTCTGTACAGCCATTTATTTTAAGGTGCTCTTCCATTGCCGACTCATTGATACGCATGTATATACAGATTTATAGGGGAGAAACATATATTTTAAGTAGATTTTAGCCGCAAAACTCTGAATGAATTTAAAAATTGTAAATACTCATAAGTAATTTAAGTAGTTATTATTTGAGGTTTTAAAATAATTTAAAACATAAATTTTCATAAATCTTCGCACCTTTTACAACTTCTTGACATTAGCTATCATTTTATGATGTAAAAACGTATTGTAACTTTCCCATTTTTTATATTTATCACTTTCTTGTATATCATCTTCGTTATTTTTTCGTCCAGCATACCTTCCACATGTCCTAAGTAATTATTAAGTCTGGCCAATTTTCTTCTTTATCTCCAATTATTTGTAGGTTAGTAGTGATGCATATATTACTACAAACAAACAAGTTGTAGAATGCGCAGTAGTGGACTATCAGTTTTATTAAGAGAGACTATGCATCGTCATTTGCAAAACTGGGTGCGCCTGACAGTGCAACGGTGTTAGCGAGTTAGGACATTATAAAATACTATTTGCTGTATAACATTAGTCTAGTTATGGAATAAGTATATGGTAGCACTAATGCGCTTCCTTTACTTGTGTTATTGGATGATCTGCTGCATAAAAAATTATAAAACTAGGTGGGACGACTATATAATGATGTACCCATTTTAGAATGCTTTATTTTTTATTAGTGCGATAATATTAGTTTATTTAGCGAGAGAGGTAAGGCATTAATTTGTTTAACGGGGGGTGAAGGCTCCTAAACTACAGAAGATATTCTGAATAGGACATAATAAATACTTCGATTCTTTTTTAAAATACTCATATTTTTTCATTTCCGTGGAAAAAAATATTTGCTGCCTAATTTCATTTTATTTCAATCAGTTATAAACTGTTAACAAATGCATTGGATAAAAAGTAGCCTATAATTGTTTATTCGGGCTTAGTAATTCATCAAAATCCGCTCAGTAGGTCGTTTTAGCGAGAAAGAGTAACAATCATACATCCAACCTCACAAACTTTTACATTTTATAATATGAGTAGGATAAATAAAAAACATCTTTACCTTTACGCATTTATTATAAAAATTGTTACAATTAAATGATTTCGGAAACAATTGGCTAATCCAATACAATTTTTTCTTGATATTGCTTAGAACATATCTTAGGGACCTTTTGTGGTCCTCGAAGTTGAGTTATCAGATCCATCACCGGTTTCAACTGCTCCTGTGTTATAACATTCTGAAAAATATAGAATTTACATATAAAAACAGGACAAGAGCAAATTCGATTCGCGCAAAGATTTCCATACAAATATTGAATTTTAAACCCAGAGACTTTTGATAAATGACTCTCGAACTATATTTTCTATTTTAAAATTTTCAGCCCAGTTTGAGGGACGAAAGGAGACCTTGTGGCTTATTTGGCTAAATTACGTCAAAAATAGAAAAAAAAAAATTATCAGCAAAGGCACAACGTTAAACAGACTTTTTCACTATATCATTAAAAAAGAGCGTCGTTCAACGCTGTGGCAAACAAAATCTTAAAATATTGTGGAAATTCTGAATTTGAGGTCAATTCAGAATTTACACAAAATTCTCTTCTTTCCACAAATTCTTTTTTTTAACAAAAACAATAAACAAGAAAAATTCTTGAAAATTGTTCTTGTTTTATACAGGACTTAAAAGTCTAAGATTCTATCAAATTGGTAATGTCATACATTTTCATTCTGTTTATAATGTAATAAATGTAAATTGAGTTTCATAAATTATTTTTTTAAATATTGAATAAATTAAAATAACTTATTAATTTATTGAACCGCAAAGCTTAGGACCACATTTGCGTACATATGTTACGTGTAAAAGCAAGAAAATTATTCTCTCAAGTCCTTTTTGATATTTCTGTTACTAGTTAATACAAATATCTTAATTTCTGATATCGCATTCAAAGCATTGAATCTAGAAGTTTATCTTTATTAATGTTTTTCGTTGTATGAATTCTGTTGAAAAAGTGAATCGACGCAATATAACACCATCGACATAGACAGAAAAAGAGAAGATAAGATATCTCATATATTAAAAAAAATATACAGAGTCGATTAAAAAATAAACTAACCTTGCTTTTTCTATAAATAACAGTAGAAACCATCTCTCCCCACAACAGTTGTAGGAGGAACGGATCTGAAGTCTCGTCAAGAAAATGAAGTTGCATTTTAGCATTTTGAACAAGTCCTTTATCTAAAAAACAAATAAATGAGAATTAGCAGCGTAGGATACTTCGTTACTATTCTAAATTTTTTAGAGCTGTGTGATACGAGAGTTGGAAGATTATTTGATGAACAAATTTCTGGAGTTTCCCTTAGTAGATTAATTTTCAAGTTTTTAAACTTATTATGCATCTGTAAATCTCTCATCGAACACCTTGTATTTCATTAAAGATACTAACGGATATCATTGCTATCAGAGTCCATGGACAGGACCTGCTGAAAGCATCCGTTGGTTTCTTCGACAGCCCTTGACCAAACATCGAAAGCATGCTCCGAATGGTACCTTTGTCTTATTATGGTACCTCTAACATCCTTAGTAGCTTCTTGAGAGTGTAAAGTTCGATTCACAAGCCATCTAAGACCAGCCTGGAATACAAAGAAAAAGTAATAAGTGTGACTTATATTTTCTTTGATTGATTGTTATGTTTATAAAAATGCTTATGTCAATTGAATGATTACTACTCGTTATACTGTTATATTTTGCTGCCTACCTACTAGTCATTTCAATTATTAAAAAAAAAATTAAAAGCAAAATATTTAATCAAATAAGCTCATTGAAGATTTTTTTTTAATAATCAAATATTTGTGCGGAAACTTGTAATATTTGTTTCTAGTTGGAGTACCATAAATTCTGCAATTTGAAGTCCAAATGTAGATATTAACTATGTGTTCCTCAATCAATATCAACTTGTATCCATAACCTTTAAACTGCTGTAACCTCGAGACTTGTCGGACCTAACCTGGACTGATGATATTCTCAAGTTATTAAAAAAAATATATAATTGATATATCATTGTGATGTCAATTTATTCATCACATCATCACCAGCCCTTTTACGTCCCCACTGCAGGAGCTCAGGCCTTCCTTATGGATGGTTAAGGAGGATGGGCCATGAACCTCCACGCTGGCCCAATGCGAATTGGAGGATATTAACGACTGCCAATGCAGCCGGGACCAACGGCTTAACGTGCCTTCCGAAGCAAGTCAATTTATCAAATAATTATAATTACTATAAACTTACTTCATCAGTTTCACTGAATTCCACTTTGTAGCATAACACGTCCTTATCAGGGAACATAGTACCTGGTATTATGGCTACCACATACCACGGCCCGATTACACTTTTCATATCGAATTTAGCTTGAAAATCCCCACATGATGTGTTAGTGTTAGTTGCCGCTTCCGTCTTCGATAAGACAATTAACAGAATTATTGTCAATGGCAACATGTTGCGTGTTGATTCAAATGTGAACAGTGTGAAAATGACAGTTGAAGTATCTGTGCTGTTCAGAATCAAATGACTGGGACATAAGAATACTTAGAAATGGCACGGTATTAATATTGTTCTTAATTATTTTTGGGTACTGTTATGGATTTTTATTAAATTTATTAGGGAATTTAAAGTAATAAAATAACGCTGAGTGATTGCACGACAGAGTCCATATTTTGATTCTGATAACATATTGGTAAGTCTATGTAATACTATGGTTTGCAATATACGATTGAGTGTTCACTATGATACCCTTATATACTTACGTATGTTATTAAATTCTAAGGACAATTCCAATATATTACTATTTTTAGTAGTCAAATCTAAAAAAGAGCTGATTACATACTAAGTGTCATTTTCCTCTTAATTTTTCACATAGTTCTGTACAGAAGTGAATTAATTTTTCCCGTAATAAATTTAATAGACGTGGATGTGCAATAGGAAGGAACATTTTCCATTTCAAATATCGTAATATTATTTCTCGAGTCATTTTCAAGACATTCTAAGGTCTGTCATATTCTATTCCTCAAATTGTATGTAAACTCGTGTGGGTGTTAATTTGATGATTACCAGTTAGTCTGAGGAACATGAGAAGGTACAATGATCCAGGATCTGGGACAATTGGGGTGACTGTCCCGATGATTCAACTGACCTATTGTTAAGATGAAACTAACGTATGTAGGTAATACATACTGTTACACTTCATATGTCATTTCATTATTTTCGTGTGAAAATAAATAATTGGGATGGCGACTAATTATTGTTTCTTTGTCCGTTAGGTGGATTGTTGAAAAATATTAAACATGTATTTTTTTATTTTTTCGTAATCAGTTAAAATATCACATGACGACACGCTTTGGTACATTTTCTACAAAACTGTGACGTAGCGAGCCCCTACTCCTCAACTTTAATACCAGTTATCTAAGCTATTTCTTGTTAAATTGAAGTTAAATAAATACGTATTTAATATTTTTCTATTAGCCGACTGACGAACTAAATAGAATTCCTTTTTTTTCACCCAGTCATCATTCACATTACCACGGTCCAGTTGAAATTTGTGTTTTTTTGAGACTTTCATATGTATACTGACTGACAAATTATTCAAGCACTTATTACTTTTTCTCTACTACAGAGCGTATTTTCATCAATGTTCAGGCATCTAGCATACACAGCCGAAAGAAATATTTTTTACAAATATTTATACTTTCGATAAAGATGACAATTTATTCTAACCAGCATATTTGATGAATTTTACTGAAAAGTATTCTTGATGCTTAAAAAAGCTGTTGTTTGGGTGAATTACCTGAAAATTTGCTCTGCATTAGCGAAAAAGTAACAAGTGCTTGAATTAATTCATCAGTCCGGATTGCGGAAGGCCATGGGTTCGTTCCCATATCAGTGTCAGGGACAAGGCGGATTTTTTTAAGCATTTTTTATTAAGAATTGATCAAATATAATTTTTTTTTTCTTGGTCATCCATCCTATGCAAAAGTTGCAATGGTTGCTTGACTTTCGCATCACAGACCAAATGCGCTAACCATTGCACATTGAGTTTTCAAATATTTTAAATCCTTATACTCTTCTGTGTACCCTCAAACTAGAATAACTATGATAAAATGGTATTTTCTCGTTCACATATCACGAGAAAATCTTAAATTCAAAAAACAATTTTGAAGAAAACACCAAAGATTTACAGTGAAATTGTCGAGTTCATTCAAAATATCTCTAGAATTATCAGCGTGCGTAAAGAAAATACGGTCATTGTTTAAAAAAGTCCAAACCTACATAGATTTAGTCGAACAAAGGCAGTAAAAACGGTTTATGGACTTGTTATTGACGTTCCAACGGACCTAATGTGTGGTCCAAGTAATAAAAGATTAGGTTATAAAGATGCGGATATCACACTCATACTTTAAAAAAACATCTTTTGAAATGGTATGACGTGTGTATTTTATATTTTTTATATTTCCGACCACGGCTGAGACGTCGGTGAATATAAAAATATGTAATATTACCCATTTTATTATTAAATAGTTTGTTTTTTATTATTTAATTACGGCAATTGATACTCTCATGTTGTTTGTTTAGCGAAATAATAAAAACTTTTTGAGTTGACCACATGGAAAGGTAGATTAAACGACCTCCATAGCCAAGTGGTTCGCACGCCGGTTTCTAAGTGTCGCCATCTCTGAGGTCCTGGGTTACATCTCCGGTAAATGTAGAAAATGTTTTTTTTCTAACCAACCTTCGTTGTCTCAGCTACTCCATAATACAGGAGCTTTAGCTACTCATCTTAGAATCTGAGCAATGTACGTGATGTTGTTTAATATTTAATAATTTAACATGTCTATAATATATATTATCGTAAGAATAAGTAATTTATTATAACAGTCAGACTTCAGTTAATCGTAGGAGAATTAAATTTTTTTACACCATAAGTGATTAACTAATTATTATAATCGTTTGTGACTTGGACCTCATTCGAAAAGGCGAAGCGGTGGAAACAGATTTTAATGTATCCTATGAAAATCTTCATCCAAAGCTCTTTTCCTTTGAATTTTAATATAAATCTTGAATCGGAACTTTATTAGCATTGTATGAAATGGTAATAAATGGGAGATTGAGGTCTTTTGTTTTACACGTGAATTTTTCGTGTTGGTAATTAGTTGTGATGTATGTGACCATACGTCGGGAATTAATTAAAAAGACAGTTACTTAAACTTTTATTTATATTTTACTTAGCATTTGTTTAATCTAGTTCTATAATAGCTAGTGCGCGATATTAGGAATGCTATTACGTTGATCAGAAGATCATGTCGCATAGTAGATATTTTTTCAAAGCTAAGAGGTGCGATGATTGTTTTGACGACCTGAACAGTGCTCCCGCCAATGTTCTACATTGGTTTGATAATACATAATAATTTGAAGGTCAATTCCGGCATATACGTGGCCCCCTGTGTATTTATTTATCGTTTAATTTTGCCTATTATTTGTGTTTTTGTGATTTTATTATTTTAATGCGTACTGAGAGCATGATTGTTGTGATTAATGCAGATAAAATTATCATTTATTCATATATAATTTACCGTCTAGATAATGTCTTAGAGAATGAAATCAACATTTTACTGTTGCCTCTAAATACATCTATGAAAATAATGTGTACGTAAGGAAACATTATGATTCTCTTACAAAAATAAACACAGGGGTGTTCTCAATTTTAACCCATTATAACAACCTATTTATGCTATTATCTACAGACATCGAAAATCGTTTTTATTATTATTGTAATACGTATTTTGGTAATGACATTATTACCGTTAATGTCGTTATTTGTGATAAAGTATTGGTAAGTTCCTTTCGCTTGTTCTTCTTGTCATCGAAAAGACCTGAACGAGTGTATGGAAAAAAAAATTGCACGATTCAAAAGTGCTTGTGATAAAATCAATAACAGTATGAAATTAATTGCTTCAGATACTGCAAAGGATTTATACGTGCGCTGTATAATACAAGTGTATAAACAGTTCTAGTATAATCTTTGCGGGTGGTTTGTAACATGAGTATAAGGTGAATATTAGTATTTGTGCGTGAACTGTATCATCACGATAAGGTAAGTGAATGACATGTTGACGATGATAACGGGCAGGTTCCAGTCGAGGGGCACCACACCGCACACGGTGAACTTGAGCGGGCGCGCCTCTATGTAGCCGATGAACCTTCTTATGTCCTCTCTTTGCTTCTCGTCTGAAATTGAGACATATCTATACTCATTTTATATAGAAGAAACATTCAAATATTCTTATATTCCTCTTCCTTATACATCATATTAGGTTAACATTGGCTATATTTTATCCCGAAAAACAGCAATTAAAGGGATGAAAATAGGAGTCTGTAATAGGAGTTTGTATAGGGAATTAAAATATTACCATAGTAACTATAGTTTCCTATCCAATTTGTCATTGTAATTTTATCCGTGTCATCTAAGCCTGGATTCTCTAGGAGCCGCGAGGGCGACACCGCTGGCGGAAAGCTAATATACATATATATATATATATCTTCCCCTCGAACGGAACGCTAGTAAACAACTGAATGCTACAAGGTACGAAATTAATATAAATGTTACCTAACAATTGTTAAATCTTCATACACGCTCGTGGATTCGTTATGACTAGCGAAAACTTTTAATAATTTTAATGTCTTCGACTTTTGCATATGAAACTTTCATATACAGTATTTATTAAGAAGAAAGTCATTAAATTAACCATTCACATAAATCCTTCGTTAGCCCAACAACACGAGGACTCGAATAGCTACTACAAAATATTATTGTTTGAATACATAGTATATATCTTTACCTTTTGCAATAAGCACTTTATCGCGAAGTGCTAACACTAGATTTTCAACCTCAGATGAGAGTAGTCCAGCTGTGAACGTTGGTGCTAATACGATAAAGAAATTTTTCACGACAGTTAACACGTCACCAGCTAACTTCCATCCGGATTCCTAGAAAAATAAATTGTATTATAATAGGAAAGTTTGGCCATTATCAATAGAAAAATTTGGCCATATACAATAGAAAAGTTTGGCCATTGGTATGTTTTTATGGTATATTCAATATTAATGGATTTATAATTTTCATTACTTTTATCACATTTTACATTAGTACATTTTTGATGAGTTTGACTCAGAATCATAAGTTTTATATAAACAATCCTCTAAATTCATTTACATAGATTTAAGCTAAATGACTTTAATAATGAAAGTTGTTTCTTCCCGCCAAAAATCAAGAAAGATTAACGTAATTTTTAAAGGGAAGACAATTAGTTAATTTAAATAGAGTTAAATTACTATTTTATATATTTACCCAAAAACATATTGCTAGTTTGTATCATAAGCTAAAGTACACTCGAATGATTTTTAATTATAAAGTCAAATTACGTCCATGTTATTGAATTTATGAAACAATTAACTAAACTAAATTAATTACTTACAGTTTTCACTAATCCGCCAGCGAAGGGCAGAAATATATGAACTGTTGTTGAAATCGTATTGTACATCAACGTAATTATAAACTGTTAAAAAATATTAAAAGTTAATTAATATTACACATTATTATTCCTAAGCTTTGGTAAAATATGGGTTATCGTATTGATTTCCAATGCCAAACCCATTAATAATCAGAAAGTAACTTTCATCGAATGTTCCTTAATCGAACGTTTAAAATATGTAATTTACAAATGATCACACTCATTCCTATTAATGATTATTAATTTATCAAAAACCATATACTTATGCAATACAAATAATATAAATCCAGTCTTAGATTTGTCTATGTATTCACAATTATTTTTTCTTTCAAAGTAGTTGTATTAATGTACAAATATTGACCTTTACTGTACTTACCACTAAGTTGAAGTTCCCCTTGGCCTTCTCAGTGACATCGGCAATATTTTTATACAGGTATTGACAACTAACTATGTTAGCATTGTCTTGGTTTACGAATTTAATAAATTTCTCAATACGCCAACGAGAACAAGTGAACAATAAAAAATATGTAACTCTCACAAAGTCGAGGCTAACGGTGACTATCGAATATAAAATATCAAATAAAAAAAAATGAAGAAGATAACCACCACCACCAGCTTCTAACGCTTTACTTAAGAATACATATTTAAGTACCAAACATATAACTACAACAATTAGACTCATAATCATCTTTATGTCTAACCTGTAGGATACACTGTCTGTATTTATTTCTTTGTCGAAGAAACAGAGATCATTTTGAAAGTCACAATAAGAGTATTTAGTAGACAACAGAACTACAACGAATATAAAATACTTGAGGCTCGCCGAAATAAGCCATACGGCTTCAAAATTGGGATTAGAAACAACCAAACAACATATCCACGTAACAATAACTGAGGATTGCATGAAAGCCAAAAACTTTAAAAGATACTTCTGTCTTCCTGAAGTCACGCGAACGAATCCAAAATCTAATGCAGCAATTATTTGAAAGAAAACGAATATGTATCTTAATGATTTAGGTATACTGTCTGATTTCGAAGATTTGGATTTAACAAGAAATGATACATTTGGTACCACTGCTGTCTTATGAACAACCATTTTGCTTAATTAAAGTAAAAGAGAGAAAATCGAACGTCTGTCACCTATGACAGTGTGAAAAATGTGAAGCTCGTGTCCTTTGTATTACTTCGATGAGATAGGCGATTTCCAGATAAATGTACTACTACTCTATTTGATAACAACACATTAAAACTCATTATTGCTGTAATATTTAGAAATACTTTTATATCGATCGATATGTAAGGCACGTTATGGACATTCAAATTATTACGAATTCAAGAGTCTTTTAATGTAACAAATATATACTTTACTAGCTGTGCCCGCGACTTCGTCTTCGTGAGAAGTATTTTGGTAGAATTCTTTTTTTCCTATGAATGGAGTCGAATCGAATAAGATCAACGGGCCATAACCCACTATGCGGGCTTAATACGGATCGGTGGGTGTTAACTTTGCTGATGCAGCCAGAACTAACGGTTTAACTTGCATTGTGCCAGTGTTGTGCACAGTGCTCAAGATAATAATGTTTTGGTCACCCATCCTGTGAACTGTCCTTACGAATGTTATTTTTCTATTTTTTTTTCTCGCGTTTTATTCGTACCTTTAAACTGTCCTTCTTTTGTATTTAATATTTTTAAATTATTATTATTTGACTAATTGTATGCACAATCGGCTATTTATCGTTCTATTTTCCATGTAATGCTAGGTTGTCTGGAAGAAATCGTTGGCTAGCGATGAGTTTGTCGTTTGTCCAAATTTGGTCCAAAACTACTGGACCGATAGTTTCAGAGCGATTCCGACCTACGGGAAGCTACATCAGACGCGGATGTCATAGGCTATAATTTTGCGGCAAAGGAAAACAGCTAGTTCATTATACCCTGTGAAAACTTATCTGCGGTACGCCTGTGGAGTATGAAGGCAACACGGGTTGGCGATAATCGAAACTACTTTCTCGATCTCTATTGTGCAAACTGCGAGCTCTTTCAGAGACCATGCGCATTTCTCTAACAAAGGAAGTTTCATACTCATACCATACTGCATGTATGTTACGGACAGCAGTTAGACGCGCTAGGCAATCTTCAGAAGTTTCCTGAGATCAAATGTTTGTTGTATGAGTTCTTCGAGAGCTCAAGAGATTGTCGCTGACGGTGAATGCTTCAGATTTAACTTTATAGGGCATGAGCTACGCGATGGGCAGTTAAATACGCTTCGCGTTTTTCACATGTCTGACGGAAGATACGTGGAGTTGTATTTATTGATATAAAAAAATATATACGTATTTTAATTTCGACTTTCTACTCTCAAAGGAAATCGTCTACAAACACATACTTCCGAGAGGTGCTTAACTGAGTTTCCGTCAGATTTGAACGGCCCTCGTTATCATCATCATCATCATCATCATCATCATCATCAGCCCTTTTACGTCACCAACTGCAGGAGCCTTATGGGTGGTTAAGGAGGATGGGCTATGAACCTCCATGCTGGCCCAATGCGGATTGGAGGATATTAACAACTGCAAATACAACCGGGACCAATCGCTTAACGTGCCTTCCGAAGCTTGGATTTGCTTGAGATAGTATATTTTTGGTCATCCATCCTGTGACTGACCTTTACGAAAGTTTCTTAACAACTACAATCACGGGCCTTGGCGCTTATTCACTACGCCACCGAGATACTCTAAACCGACTACTACGACGACGACTACTACTCAGACTCGCGTAATATTCTATTCCATTCTATATTAGTGTTGACCATAAAAAATGATAATAAGAGAAAAAAAACTTTTTTTTTTGGTATTTGTCATCATACAAATTATCATTTTATAGACACTATTAATTGGTACGGATAAGCGCCGCTGCGCACGATCGCTATTGCTAAGCAATTTTCTCAAGAGTTGTTCACGGGATGGGTGACCAAAAATTATTAAACAAAGGCCTGAAGCCCTGCAGTTTGGCTGTGAAAGAGTTAATGACATAACTTTTTCATTTGTGAACCGATTGAAATAAAACTTACACTAAATGTTAACGGAAGAATGCCGCAATATAATAATGAAAACTGCATTTAAATCGGTTCAGCCGTTTCTGAGATTATCGTGCACAAACGCACAGACAAACAGACAAAAAAAAATCATTGTTTTGTGTTCTATTACGCTTATAAATGTCCCTCATAACAGTTTTTTTCATATATCTTCAATGTACAGACATCGATCGGTTACGTTTTAATTATAGTATAGATTGTATTATACAGCATTATGTCACAAGCAGTGGCAAATATTAAACAAATCTTGTAGTGAATTCAAAAAATTTTGCAAGTCAATATTTATGATATTTAAAACGTTTTAGAAAGTTTTGGCGTTTTAGCCGACTTTAGAATCGAATCAGTAGTTTTGCTTTTATAACAAAAGAAAATACACTTTGCGTCAGATATCATCTAAATATTTAGATAATATGTTTATTTCAGCTAAAAAACAAAAGATTACGTATTTTTATTAACTCATTAAAAATCCGAATGGATTATTTACTATATTCGACGATTATAGAAATCGATATATATCTTTATGAAGGTGTTATCGATTTCTTTTTGAATAGTAAACCAATTTCTATCGAATTAGCTGTTTGCCCTTGACTTCGCCTGCGTAAATTATAGCCTATGTACCCCGCGTATTATGATTCTTCCCGAAGATGAAATACTGTTATAAATCGGTACAATAGTTTCAGAGCTTGTCCAGTGAAAACAAACAAGCAATCAAATCTTTTCTCTTTATGACATGAGTATAGATTATCGGAAAATTATGCCGAGCAAATAAATAAAATCTCCTTTTCTAAGACTTTCACTATGTTGAATACTTTTATTTACACTAGATGTTTAAAAATTTCCATGTGACTATTATATAAAAACATATATTAATATCATTAAAAATCATCAAACAAAAAATATTTTTGTTTTTAAAATAGAACAATTATCAAACTATAAAACTATAAAAATTATCAAACTATAAAAAAGTGATAAAAATATTTATCTCAAAAGCGATTTAATCAAGATTATGCTATTTAAGTCAGATGCCTATCATTTAATTAATAACCTACAGAAAACCTCCGGCCTACTTCAATAGCATTTTCTCGAATAAGTCACGTTTGGGACAAATATAATTTATCACTTTTATAAGTTGGAAGTCGAATTAATGTTCAAAGTTTTTATATAATATATGAATGAAAGTAAGTCACTCGCGTATGATGTAGTTTTCCGTAAGCGTTTTTATTTAAATCGATACAGTAGTTTAGGAGTCTATTCAATGCAAACTAACAAATGGTCGAATCTTTACTCTTAATAATATTAATCTAGCATAAGCTGCTTGTAAAATGTAGGGGTAATCGACACTTTAAAGTTGCTGAGAGTGCGGAAGACTGTAGAGAAAAATGATAAGGAAGATTTGCTTTGTCGCGGTCTTTATTAAACACACTAAAATTAGACGCAGTCAAATGTCAATACGTAAATTAATATAATATTATCGTTACAGGTAAACTAGAAGAATGGACGAGTCACTCGAGTAAATTGCTGATGACGCTTAAGGCTGCTATATACACAAGGTGTAAAAGAAATATCGTAGTTAAGGATGTTATTTATTTCAACGCTACATTACACAGCTAATGATCATAACATAAAGAGTCGCTTTTTAAGCTACAGTTATTATGTCGTCAATTCATTTTAATATGCAATATTCGACTTGCAACTTCCAATCCCTAAATGTGTGCGTGCAGTATGTCACAATCTTAAGCAATTCTCAATACTTGTGCGTAAACTGTATCATGACGATGAGGTATGTTATAGATATGTTAACAACGGTGATGGGTAGGGTCCAATCCAAAGGCACCACCCTCCATATTTTGAACTTGAGCGGCCGAACCTCCAGGTAATTGATAAATCTCTTGATATCTGCTCTTTGCTTTTTATCTAGAACAAAATACATATCTTCATGTAACATCCATTGTTATCAGTATAATAATAATACACTTTTTTGTAAATTTTCCTAATTTTCTCTTTTGTATTATTTTTGGGATTCGAAGTTCGGAGAAGATTCAGAAGATCATTACAATGTATGTGATGATTTAAAGTTTTAAACACATTTTTGTCTCTTAGCAGTTGAGCAGTGTGCATAAGGTATATAACACTTCATATCAACTTAACATTTAACTCTATTTGGGTTTAGATTAAGACTAATGAAATAATGGCACCAAAGTTAATTTGTTAAAGGTCTTTATACAAGAAATATGATAAAACATCATAATAATAATAATTCACTAAGTTGATTGCAAATTGCGGAGAATGAAAAATTTGACACATTGTAGGTTCAAATGCCTTTTACAAATAACTTCATAATCACTGATGAAGTAATTTTAATATGCCGATGATTCATCAGCATATCAATTTCCCCGCTTTTGGGGCATAAGCCTTTCCTATGAATGAAAACGTAAGTTGGGAGAGCAGGCCATAAAACACTTAAGTTTAACTTAGCTTCTGAAGCACGGACGAGCTTAAGACAATATATTTTTGGTAACCCATCCAAATGACGAGCGCTTGAACAAGTCACTTAATATCCGCACCGCAGACAGAATGCACTAAACATGGTGTCATTTACCTGCACTGTTGTAGAATAATCATAAAACACAGCGCCCTCTACTCTTCATGGTATTGAGTATTGATTTCTAAATTGGTATTAGATCGAACAAAACGTAAACGTAGTTAAGTACCAATGGTTTCCAGTAGCCTATCGCGTAGTGCAGATACCAGTTTTCTGACCTCATTTGAGAGTAGACCAGCACTGAAACTGGGCGCTACCATGAACGCAAAGTTCTTTACCGAGTACATGAGGCCTACTAGGGCTACCTGCAAAGTATTTCCAAAAGTTATTCTAAGTCAACATTTTTTGACATGATTTATGTAAATTTTATTACTTATGATAAAGAGCTGGTAAGTTTCTTTCGCTTGTTCTTCTTGTCAGCTAAAAGACGTCTTTAACAAGTGGTAGGGGAAATTTTTTTTAGGACGATTTAAAAGTGCTTGTAATAAGTCTACTTGAATATATATATTTTCATTTCATTTCATTAAAATACATGTTATCATGCAATCAATTTGATGCCCTCACTGTGTGTGTATTTCTACATCGATTCGAGTTTATTTATATTTGATCATCTTAGCATTTTCTTGTTCTGTATATTATTCCTCATAAAATCTATTAATATATTCCCAGGAAATTAACTTTTGAAATCTAATCTGAAGGTACTACAACACTCTGGTCTGAGTGTTGTGGTATCTTCATTGTTTTAAATCAATAATACAAGGGTTTTGGCTAATTATTATGCTTTTTCACATCAAAGTTGAATAGAATAGACAAACTACAACTAACTATATGTAAGATTAATACACGCAATCAAAAGAAACATCGGACAGAATAAAAATTAAGAAATATATATATGTACTTACTTCTTTTATATCATCAATAACGACTATTTGAAATAATAAATATGTGATGGAGACAGTGTTATACACCAAGGTGGAGATGAACTGTTGAAGAACCAATCAATAATTAGTAAACATGGGACATTTCTATAATTAAACTAATAGATGGAGAGCTCGCAAAATTTTGTAGGAGTTTTCTAACTTTTGTTCTGGTGTTCTTCCGTGTGTTAATATTGTACATATTTCCCCGTTCCAGCAGTTGCTGACCAGGTGGTCACCGCCCTGGGTACTAAGCGGTGTATATTATACTGTTAGTACTTTCACACACTAAGTATCAGTAGTTAAAAAACTCTCGCACATTTTTGACACGAGCTCTTGTACTATAAACTAATCATCCACTTAATCGCACAAAAGATCTTTAAGGCTCAATGACAACGTTAAGCTCCAATCAATGCTCTAAAATAAAAATTTTGATAGGCAACGAGCTTTTAAACAAATGAAATTTTTAATGGACATTTGTGCAACTGGGTGTAAATGTGTCTCAAAACTTTTTCAATTTTCCAGTTTATCCACTAAAAGTGGCTTGTATTATTTAAAAAACGTTAAACTTCATATGTCACACGTCTATGACTCAAAAAATTAGTGTTGATTTTTCATACAGCACTAAGTTAACGAGCAAGCTATTGCTGGTTTTTGCACTTTAATATTCAGTTACGGACAATTAACATATAAAATTATCAGTATGAATTTAAATTCCGATAGCATTCATTCGGTGTTTTAGACTGTTATGAATACTTATGAATGGTCTTGGTTCTTACGAGTGCAGCGGACCACTCGGCGACGCACAGATAACCTTCACTGATATGATTTTTACAAAATGAACATAAAAGAAATGGCCCTCAGTTTTTGAGTTTTAAAAAAGGGTGTCAAGATCCAGGTGCCAAGGAAGACAGGCAAGCTCTTCCTCTATCGCTCACATGTGACACGGATCGCACTCTTGGGTACTGATGGAATATTGTACGACAACGCTGTCTGCGAAACATTCCGTCTGTTCTTCTTACTCGAAAGTCAGAGTGTTATCGGGACAAAAGGAAGAGAGGGGCAATCTGAACCACACTGTCCCTGTATAGGCGTAGGGTTATAAGCGACAGGTGCATGAACTATGGTGTATGCACAGCACAAACAAATCTTTTATCTCTATTTTTTTCAAATATAATTCTTTTGTTATACGTGTGGCGAAAAATAATATTTTTTAAAATTACTACAAGTAAACAAAAAATTATACTTACCATAAAGTTGAAATTCTCTTTAGCTTTCTCAGTAGCATCTGCAATGTGCTTATAAAGATATTGACATCCCACAATGTTGGCATTATCTTTTATAACGAACGGTATAAAGTTTTTGATACGCCAACGCGCCGATATGAACAACATAAAATATATCATTTTAATAATGTCCAGCCCAAACATGGACATATTCATGGTAACGAAATTATTTGATCTAAAAACTTTATGATTCAGTTTTGTTACATAAAACACCAAATTTATAACAAATGAATATATAAATGTTATCAGAAAAATAATATATAATATCCATTCAGGTCTGTTTTTCGCACCATTGATATTTATTTCATTATCAAAGGTATGGAGATCATTTTGAAAATCATATAATGTGTATTTACAACATAATAAAATTATGATGAATATGAAATACAAAATGATGACGACTAATTGCCACACAGAAGCAATCTTATTAGACGCCATCATTGTATAGCTCGTGTAACAGAAGAATAATAAAGATTGCAAGAAAATCCAAAACTTTAGTAGTAATCGTTTCCTAGGAGATTCGGTGCGTATAAAGCCGTTGTCTATTGCAAACACGATATGGATGAAAATGAAAAAATATTTAATTGAATTGTTCATCCTTTCGGTCTTCGATTCAGGTTTGAAGAGTATATTTAAGGCTATCACTAGTTCATTGATCTAATACACGTCTTTTAAACACGAGTGCTTTTAAAAATATGTAATTTTTCAGATGTTATTCCACTTACATCGATGAAGAGTGCTAAAGACACATTTTTGTTATGACTATATTATCAATAAGTTAATTTGTCACCAACTGACGTTTCATTTTAAACAGTATCCTTTCGTGTGATCTATTGAGTTATTTCTTCGGTAATAATAGTTATCAAAACGTTTTATCTTTATTAAAATATTTTGTTTTTGTTTGTTGCCCTTGTTTTGAAATGTGCTTATATTTATGAATTATTTTCAAATTCTATTCTTTAAATTGACATACTATACATCGCATTATACTCTGTTTCATCATCTTTCCTGCTTTTACTTTGATATTTTCATATTACAGAGTACACACGATATATCCAAAGTTAGTACAACCTCTAGTTGAACCTGAAGATATATAAAGGTTAAGAAAGTTATCTTAATGTAAATGGTAGTAGGGTTGGTATTAGCATATAAAGATGTCATTATTATCATCGCTAAACTCTTAGTTCAGAATGATTTTTAGCAGAAATTTACACGTCTAAAAATAGAAGCTATAGGTCTTCTCCGCAGAAGACACACACATACAAGAAACACAGAAGAAACAGAGTTCACCACGTAGACCCTATGTGAATTTGTAAATGTTAATAATAAATTTTATTTCGGACATCCATGAGATTCATATCATGTATGAACATGACTTATGTTAGCACACACAAAATTAATCAAATAGTTTATAGTAATAGTTTCCAATTTCAACAATATCCGGGCACGGTTTATATAAAAGGGACTATCCTATTTTCCAGCTGTCGTATGTAGGATGACATTGGTACTGATGCGTATTCTACAAAGTATGGACGCCATATTCCTTCATATACACGTGCCTTCGCGAACTCTCTGTTAATGACTGCAGAGATAGCCGTAAGGGAAAAGGCAAATGCATCTTCAGAAGCATGGAGGAACTCGAAATAATAACTTTACCGAAATCCCGTACCGTCCCTCAAAGGCCGGCAGCGCGCTTGTACCTTCTCTGGTGTTGCAGGTGTCCATGGGCGGCGGTAATCACTCACCATCAGGTGATCCGTCTGCTCGTCTGCCCCCTATTCCATAAAAAAAAAGACTGACCCTTGCAAACCTTAACCTCCGCGCGCATACCTGTGAGTCCTCGTCGTATAATTATTTTTTGTTTAGCATCATCAGCTTAATAATGTTGCCACATTCTTTCCTTGAAAATATAATAGGATCTAATTAAATAGGTATAATAGGCCTCCACTTGAGCCAAGTGAGGGTTAATGGGTAATAACTACTGCAGATGCACCCGGAACCAACGGCTTAAGATGCTCTCCGAAGCACGGAGGAACCCGAGACAATAAATCTTTGGTCAGTCATCTTATTATTGATCCTTGTGAAAGTAACTTAACTTCTGCTTCTTAGGACACACGCTCTAACGATCGGGCCAACGGGCTTCTGGAGTATTTCTTTTTAAAACCATTATTTACTACTACTACCATTAGTTTTTAATAATGAACAAGTTTCTTTCAGTTTATCAATATATTTTCATCTTTATTTATTTCGAAATCTGTTGACGGATCATTTAACGATATATTATAATGTAATTTTAATGCTTTACCTCACTAACGATCATAGTGATTTAATTAGTTCGTCGTGTATTAAAAATTCTCTTGGGTTTTCAAAAACAAAAATGGCGGATAATTAATCTTACCCTTTCACGAGTTGTTGGCTGCGTCTCCCGTTAAAAGGATTTAAATTTCGAGCCTCATTAACTTCAAATATTCATAAAGGTCTTTTCGAAAGAGGTCATTTTTTGTTTAGCGAATATTCAACACAACTTATACTATAAACTTTTAAAATCAGAAGTTTCCTTATTACTTGTAGAATTATGTTTAGAAACTGCGACTCCATCCAGGATAAAATGTTAAGACAAGTTAACTCTGTCAGATTACTCTCCACAAATACTTTTCTATTGCTGTTATTCTACGACATCACTTTACTAAGTGATTTGAATTTAGATAAATATTTGCGAAAATAAAACCTTACAATCTTCAACTCATATGCTATATAATCTAAAGTTTACAAAATACAAACATTTGAAGTTACTATAGAAAAAAAACTGTCAGATATAATTTATATTAAAAAAATAAACTTATCTTATATTAAATACCAAAGTCATTGTTAACACAAGACACCATTTAGCTCAACTAATCATGGCAATGCTTAAATAATAATGAGACAGCAATGCTTCATCTGCAAAATAATATTGTCTTTCACTAAAATTATTCATGTTAATTTTGACGTATTTTGCAATTGAATCATTTTTAATCTCAATGTTCAATTCAAGATTGACACAGGACATCCCCGCAATATAGTGTTACGTCCCTACTGTATTACGAACGGAGCCGTGTCGGAAACGATCGTAAAACTTTACGAACTGCCGCCCTTTCAGAACTATTGGTGACAATCATACGAGTTCATAGAGCAATACACTGTTACAGAAGCTTTCTTTTTCTAATTTATGTGTTTTGATGGTCTATGCGCAAATTTTAACTCGTTCTCGAGGTAAGTTTTTCGTGAAATGTGTTTTGGTTACCGCGTGTGAACAGTTCGGTGGTAAGTTTCACATAATGAACAGAATGATGTATTTTATTGAAAAGTTAAAATATTATAGATAGTTGCCTCAATATTATTACCTGTAAATATCAACTTTATTAATTAAATAAAAGGGAAATTACAACGAAAAAACCATCAGATTGCAGTGGCGTCGTGGCTATGGCGTAAAGGACTACCAAAATGGCGAACGAGTCACAATATTCTTTAAATGCATAAACTTTCAATATATAGTATTAATTTTATCCTAAAATACAATTGTGTATTTGTGGCTTAGTTTGGGACTAAATAGTGGTATGAGAACGGAATATTGACATTACTTGGAAATATAGAATAAGACAATAGGGAAAAATTCAATTAATTAAATGTATCTTCCATGTACTTCAAATTTTTTTTTTTAATTTCTGCACAATATAAAAAGTTATTTCTAAATTAGGATTAGTTTTTAAGTTTTTAGTCCGATATTTAAAGAATGTGAATTACGGATTATTATGCGTGTAGTATGTCAGAAGCTCAAATATGCAATTATTAGATTCACACCGTCTGTATCTATAATCAAGCACATTTGGTTAGGGTGAACTGGGAAAATAAAATTCGCCGTCACAATAACGTAAAAAAAGCCAATTTTCCCAGTAATATATAGAGGTCTCATATTATCGCCGAGGCGAATTAAATTGCTTATTTATTAAAAACCAACAAAAAATGTTACTAATGTATCTATACATTAAAATGTTCAGTTTTATGTCACAAATTTTTACTATGCTATGATCATTATTTAAAAAAATTGGATATCCGTAGGAATCAAGAGCCACTGTTTTTGAAACAATAACAGTAAATAAATAAATGAACATCGGTCTTCAATATTTCTTAAACCGACTCTGCATCTCTTCCTAATCTGTGCAAACTTCGCTGAGATTTCAATAAACGTATCCGGCCTCCGATTGCTACATCTTGAAGTGTTGTTAACGAGACAGCCTCCATGTCACTAAATATTGGATCTTCAGAGAGGGTGCCACTCACATAAAAGATTTCATATGCATCACTTACTGACGCACTCAAGAGACGCCAATGAAAGAATTAATGTGATTAGCATTTACGTTTGTTTACTTTAATGACATCATGCCATTACGGACCATATCAACATTTATGAAACAGATATCAAAGACGACACATACATCTACAACATTGACGATATCAAACCCAACTCTCACGACACCGACATCGACACTTACGTAAACTAGGGCAGAGGACTCGGTGATGGCCACTTTACAGTGAACCTTTTTGGCCATTTGGCATTTCAAGGTGTTCTAACTAATGCATAGACTTTAGCGTGAACGGTTTATTAAATGTTTTCAAAACTAATACCCTTGATAGCTGTAATGTGTCAACGTTCACTTCCTGGTAACACGCTCGTACAACTTTTATAATGATCAAAACCAGGTCATAATCATAAATAGTCAAAACCGGGTCATCTACCCTATTAATTCCAATAATTTTCTTGATGAATTGTTGTTTTAGTACAATAAAATGACTGCACTTTAGTAACATAAACGAAAATTTTATAAAATCCTTTAATCGTAAATTGATAACTTTAATTAAATACTTAAAACAGCGTCCGCAACTTCAATATATCTTATCAATTTAAAAACCTATGCATCTTCATTTAAAGTTTATTGCGATCGCCTCACGTCGTGACTAACGGTGTATGATCACGCGAACATACTCCCGGATAGACACCAATAAAGAAAAACAAACTGTTTATATGCAGACTTATGCTGTCATAGACAAACCACTGATATAGAGACAGGATATGAACTAACGCAATCTACGACGTTTCAATCGATCTATGACATTTTATGAGTGAAAGCTCAGGAACGTCGATAACTTCCGCAATCGTAATTAGTTCAAGCATAGGAAACACCACAATAAAATTTCATGAACTCATTTTATCTCGTGATAGATATCAATAGTGGTGCATTAGTAGAGATGTCCACCAACAAACAGCACGTGCCTACGTATAGTGGAAGTTACTGAAAGCCAGGTACGCTCAAATCATTATTTCTTAATGATTCATCAACAACGATGCATTGCACTTTTATATTAATTGCTTTACATATACCCTTCATGCTACATGATGAAACTGGAATGAATCCCCAAGAATCAATATTTTGAATACTAAATTACTTAATTTTTGTCATGTTCAATAC
Organism: Diatraea saccharalis; assembly: GCA_918026875.4. Lineage (NCBI taxonomy): Eukaryota > Metazoa > Arthropoda > Insecta > Lepidoptera > Crambidae > Diatraea > Diatraea saccharalis. The sequence continues at coordinate 28,411,268 of OU893336.1, read as the reverse complement.
CTTTAAGCACTGCTCTTACTCTTATAAGTTTTAAGTGTGTTTAATCTCATCTGCGTAATTTTCCTAAAAAGGTCTCAAAAACTTTTTATAGCATTATTTTTTTTTGTGATCTCAGTCTTAGTTAACAGCAATTAAAAAAGTTTGTAAACTAGTATTTGAGGGTTCAAAGATTCGGTAAATAAATTTGTTGATGGATTGTTATATATCTTTGTAAAAAAAAAATAATTTTGCATGTGTTATCAACCTGTAATTGTTTGATACATTTCTGCTTGTGTATTAAATCTAGTTATTATTTTATGTAATAATGTATTAAATGTTTATAAATCAAAATAAATAAAAAACAAAAAAAAAACGTATGACCCTACTTTAACGTACATGCATAGCACTGATAAGTTACATTACTCTATAGCTATTGTATAAATTACTTAATATATTAGCTTTTCTTTAAGTTCCTAAGTCTATGGAATTATTAGTGGAAAGTTCGTGACCGCAGCTTATTACTGGTTGCAGCCGAATTCCTACAAGAATCGCCGCTAATACATCACACGCGATTATGATGACTAACCACATGGAAACACGATCGAATTTCCTTGTCCTCTATAATAAATATTGTGAAACAGAGTTTTCATTTTCTTCTTTTTACTTGTGTTGTTTATACGCTTTGCAGATAAACTTGATAAAACTGGAGTCCGCTTTGTTCTATTAGGATTTCATATCGTTTCCTTCAAACTCTTACTATGTCTCTCCCCCAATATAAATTGTATAGTCTATTTTTTCTTACTATTATTGCGCATAAAACAAAAAATATCATCAGTGTGGTAGAAATAAATCGTAATTATCGAAATATAAAACAACAGTTTATTTCAAATCTACCATATATGTGATAGAAACCGAAAAAAGGTAGATTGAGTAATGATATTAACGGCCAATACGGTGGGACATCAACAGCGTAACGTGCCTTCCAAATCACGAAGGAGCTCGAGATAATAAATTTTTAGGCACCCATTCTCGGCCGTAGTGAAGTTTGCTTGACTTTCACATCGCAAACTGGTCGCACTAACCACTGTGCTAGCGAGCTCTCCGTTATTAGATATATTTTGCTTTCTGTACCTTAAGGAAGGGATTAATTTATTTATTTAACATTTACTTTAGTTTCAAACAAGCATTTTTATTTGAAAACGACACACGGACTAATGTATGGATGGATGGATAAGCGGTTACGTGAAGGATCTTATGACCATATTCAACCCATATAAATGGGTTCTGATAAAAATCACCCATTAATGATGATCAGGGTACTTGCGCCGTTTGATTACCATCGAGCTCCTCGGCCAAATAAAATGTCTATAGTATAAATCTATGATAGATGGACGTACAAGACCCAGGTGTCGATCGAGCGGGTTGTGATTGATTTTGTACTGGTCGACGCTCTAACACTGACGCCGAATTCACACAGGATGTTCTTTTGAAAATTTATATAGATCACGTCTGATTAAAAAAAAAATGTTACTAAATGTAACAATTTATTTATTTACCGTTGTGGCAAAACAATATTCGAATAGTATTGCAATTGTTTTCAGGCAAATCTGGGACTGGGAGACAATTATTTTTCAATTGCATGTCGAATGAATGTAAAAGAAACTTGAATTTTTTATCTTGACTTGCGACTTGAAAATTTATATTCAAGTTACTTTCTAATTAAAGGAATAGATCAACACTTTGGTCCCTAATTATGCTTGTTTTCTTTTAGCCTCAAGCCTTAACATGATACTAGTAGCGATCAACACTATATTAATGAAAGGTCAGTCACATTATTTGCCGATTATATTACAATACTCGACTTGTTTAATAGTAGTCAATATGTTATCATCAATTAAGAAATCAATTTAAAGCGAAAAAAACGTTGAAATCTTCAATGCATTTTTTTCATTTCAAAATTTTCAAACGTACATAATTTGTCAATCATCCTTTATCTTCCGCAAAGCATGACGAGCGCTGAGTCGGCGGAATGCAAGGGGTGTTCCAGTTGGCTCGGTTTATATCTATTGTTTATGTGACTGGGGACGAATTCTATGAGATTCTACTGTCTGCTTTAAATTATATATTGACATAAAACAAAAGGACAAAAAAGGACTATATAAATGAAGGTTTTTTTTTCTTCAGAAGAAGAATTTAGAATGTCACATATAATAAATATATAATAAAAAAATTATAATGTGAAAACGCTGTTCTAGACATCTAGTTCGAGGCTGATTTGATTACAGAATAGCATTGTAGGAATCAAGATCTAAGAGCTGCTAGACATTTTTCGAGAAATAATGCCTACATTATATAAACTTGTTCAATAGTTTGTAATAATATCTGAACTAAAGTGTATTTAAAATATAAATCTAATGAATAATTCAAATCATTTATTCGCATATTTTAAGGAGATTTTTCAAGTCATCATTCGCCGATGTTTTAATGCGCTCTCAGAGAGTTGAGTGCATAAAAATGTCTATCGGCTCTTTTACTATTACTGAGTATGGAAGTTATTAAATATCGTATTATACTTCGATAGCACAAGAGAATGCTTAACCATGAGCAATAATATTTTGGCCTAAAAGCACCTGGACTAGAGTTATCTCAAACTAATTATACTCATTTAATAGTCCAACCCGTAGCTAACCCAAATACCGAACCGTTTCAACTTTTAATAAGCACTTAAGTCAAATCCTCATCTTTGGTTCAAGCCCGTGACGGAATTACGTAAGTCTTTTAGCAATAAAATTGGTCATAAAGACCATTTTATAATAGGAACATAAAACTGAAGGATAGGAATTATAAAGTGCTCCCTTGGGGCAAGTTTTAAAGATATTCCTTGTTTTATTTATTTAGTAGAGAAAATGTTGATGTTTTGAGTTTATAGGTATTGTAGGTACATAAATTGAATTTGTTTTTGAATTTGAAACAAAAAATTTAAAAGCAATGTAGACATAGTTTTATATTTGAATATCTAAACTAAAGTGCCTACACTTTTGAACCAAATCCTTTACAGTATGTAAGTAAATAACGTAGTCATCACACGCATTTTTTCAATATAATTAGTAAGGCTTAGAGTATGGTAGTGGTCCCATGATATCCACGTGTACAAAAGAACTCGTTTTGTAGTAAGTACTTTTAAATATAAAGTTAATGTTACATATGTAAAAATATCATTAGCACTGGAACTACACAGGTTTGCGAAAAAAGCCAATTAAAAGGTGGCAGGAAATTAAAAAAAAATGTTAGATACGCATACTTTGAATCTGCGATACGCACACGCGACAAATGTCTGGAACTATAGTGTCATGCAATGAAGGCAAAACATCACGCGGCGCTCACCTACTAGATGGACCGACACCCATCAAGATCCAAATATTACACCTCTTCGTGAGAGATGTGCAGGATAGAATTCAGTCCAATCATTCGCACCAAATGCAACCCTGATGTAATGATCCTCAGTCAAGAGAGACCGACTAGAAGACAGAATATATTGGTCCGATCAATTTATTATAAAAAGCAATGACAAATTTGTCCCCATTATTCTTTTTACACCCAAATCAATTCGACTATGAACTCCAAATGAATTCTTCCGTAACCCGCAATTAGAACGGTCAACCGCACCGTTCCTGAATCGGCTGGATTCTTGCGATTTCCGGACGATTTTTCATTAACTCGGACCGGTCCGATTATTGTGAACCGGTCATGTGGGTAATTAGCGAGGGTCGTTTGTGATCACTCCGCTAATTATTTTGTGTCTGTGGAGGGTCAGGGATCAATGTTGACAATATTATATTTATCTCCTATATCATGTGGACAAAGAGACCGATCTGTCAAATTAGGGTTAAAAATAATAAGCCTTAGGCATTTCTGGGTGAAGTATGTTTATGGATAACTAACTGTTTTACCTGCGATTTCGCTAGCGTAAATTATAGAGCCTATGTCACAAGCGTATGATGTAGCTTACCGTCAAGAATTTATAAAATCGGTCCAGTAGGTTTGAATCTTATTCAGTGCAATCAGATGAACAATTTTTTTTTTAATTTTTATAATATTACCATGAATGGTGAATAAATCATATTCGACGCAATGTACCAAGGCAAATCAAACGCTACTTTAACAATTGTAACTGATAATTTAATCGGAAAAAAATATAAAACATAATAATTAACTAAGTTCTACTGTCATTAATCTTGAATTAATACTTTATTGCACTAATAATAAACGTATAATTATAAAACAGAGAATTTATTTTTGTTTTCTTCTGCATTCGAAAAAGATATAATACTAATTGCTAACTTTTCCTATGGTTACTAAGTTACTATGGATACTAAGTACAATCACACTTAAAACACGGTAACACGTACTATGCTAATAAATTTGAAGTTAAAACACTTATATAAGATACTAGTTGTTTTCCTGCCACTTCGTCTACGTAATTAGCCTATGTCACCCACGTATAATGCAGCTATCTGTAGATGAAAGAATTTTTAAAATCAGTCCAGAAGTTTCGGGGCCTATTTAATGAAAACAAAGAAATAAATATTCAATTAATCAAATCTTTCATCCTTATAATACTAGATGAAATATGAAAATCATCATTTTCAATATATTATTATTTTTTTCTCTTTTCTTACTACTGCCGGATGAATCCCTAATATATTTCCTTTTTTAGATAAAGTCGTCGCAAACAATTTTCAACAGATGGCAAGATCAGATTAGCATACACTTTATGCTTTTGTTTTTCCCTATTTAAAGCTGATTGTATTACTTTTACGACATCAAAATGGCTATGCGCGAGTAAAATAAATAGTTAAAATAGCACTTTGGCATCTTTGTCCGAGCCAATTTAGAGCAACGGTCCAATGGAATCGTTAAATTTAATGTACACTAACTTGATGCTATAAAAGCGGGTTAATCTCAATACACCGATAGCGCTTATTATGTAGTGTTGCGGATTTTGTCGATAAAGCTTTATCGATAGTTGAAGAGTGTATGTCAAAATAGAGGAAAAATAAGTGTAGTTATTCTCTGAATACACATATACTCACCGCAATCTAGTTACAGTTGAATCTTATATAGTACTTTTTAAATCGATAAATAATTATGAATGTATTATTTTCATTTTCAAAAAGTTAATAAGACGTCAAATTTTTCTTTTACTTATTTAAAGAAAAATAGTGAAATCCATTTATCGCTATCTATGTATATTGAAGAATTATATCTGGTAACCAGATCTTTTGGATTTAATCGTAGTTTTAGTTTAATCACTTTATAATTAATCGATAGTTACACAGTGGTGTGTCTCATCACTAAGCGGAAATAAAAATCGTAAATGAAGCCATTCCTGCTGAAGGCGGTCTCCGGCACGATTAACTGCGTTTTCGGACTACCCGCGTTTACTGTCCTTTTATTTCAGGTGGAAACGTTATTTATTTATAGTAAACGCGTGGGGTCGATGACTTGCTAACATCGATTTTATTACAGAATTTTATTTGCACTATGTTACATACTTTATAAGAAAAAATTGAAAAGAAAATATTTCTATAATATTTAATTGTATTCCGTTTTGTCTGGTCATAGGAAGTCATTTGATAGGCGAAACGTCATAGTATATAATTTTATAGAGAAAATTGTGATTATGAGTGAATTAAAATGACCGTAGATCTTTTGGATCTACCGTTATGTAACTTTTGAATATGAACTCTAGATTATCTTGGACTTAGCTGGAGCTCGATTTCCCCAATAAATAAAAAAATAAAGGCTTTTTTAAGATTCCGCTCTTAAAAAACGGATCTCACTTAGAATCACTCGGTTATTTGTATTATGTATAATATGAAAGAAAACGTCGATTAGATAGGGACTACCAGAATATTAAGCTATTTCTTAAAAAGTTTCAGAAAATCCTTTTGATAAGAAATAAATCTAATAGTAGAAGGCATTGAAAGGAAATTGGCCAAAGATGGTTCATAACTGAGAGCAAATGGGACAGGAAGCGAGGTGTTTGACCGGTAATGCGAGTCCGTAAGATGGATATTGCAATTTTGGTCGGAAATTGATGGATTGAATACAACCTTTTCTTTAAATAAAACAAATACGATTCATGTGAAGAAAAAAAAACAACAACTAAAAAGTTTCTTTATTATATGAGTTATTGTAACTGTTTTGATTGAATAAAATACACATGTTTACAATTTCTATGCACGGTAGTATGTCTATATGATATTCTGAGTATGGTAATTCTCTACCACTCGTCTTTTGGCTAACAAGAAAAAAAAGCTATAGAAACTGACCAGCTCTTTCAATCTTGACTCAATAAAGTTTGTAATCTTAGTAAGTTTTTTTTAAATTACTTTTATAGTAGTTATTGTTTCTAAACTGTAGCAGCAGTAAGAACATTGCAAGCTGTAGCAGTGTTTGACTGCCTCGATACAACTGCTACGTCGTAGTCTGTCATCGCTGTTACTACGAATAAAATGTAACGTTACAAATAATAACAAAGTGTGATTTGATTTATCAATTATGCATGTTGGTCTGTATGGTTTTTAATGTTTGATTTATGGGATTCACATAAGTGCTCTGATGATAAATTATTACATACTGGATTTTAGATGACACTTGTAGTAAAAAAATAGTACCACAAATAAACTAAAGCCAAGAACACATTTGATAATAAATATATATATATCTAATATCAAAAACATTAAAAAGCATCGGAAATCATTATATTAAAAAAGCACGGAATCACAGGAAAATAAAAACAAACTTCAAAGTTTCAGTATCAAAGTGTCTCATGAACTTATCCTGAAGGTAACAACGGAGGCCGGGAATGATCAGCACAAAGGAATCCCCTCCCGAAGGAATAGACTTTCTTTCTGTGCGTTTACGATTGTTTATGTGGATGAATATTAAAAGTGTGGGGTGACCATCTACACTAATATTATAAAGAGAAAAGATTTTTGTATTGTAAACTCAAAAGCTACTAGACTGTTATTAAAAAATCTTTCACTAGGATAAAACTACGTTGATATTTTAATCACATACAAAGAAAAAACTTGCATGCAGCGTCATTAAACAATGTGGGACTGTAAGAGCTTTGTAAATGTTGGTGTAAACTAAAAATATTCTAAGAATGTGTAAAATTTAATAGAAGCAGCTAGCGTTTTATAGTATAATCAACTAATCGACATTTTAATAATGACATTTTTATAATGCAAAAATATGCAAATATTATGTATCACCACAGTAAGATTTATATTTATATATTCATGTCATATGTGTTATGTCGTGACACTAGATGACATTTTGAATAAAAACAAATTCCTTGTATTAAGTGCCGCTGTATAATATAATGAGATGCCATCTTTGATTGATGTTGCTTTAATTGTTCCTCCATAACTAAATCTAGGACAAAAACGAAAATAGCTCGGTGAATTACTCAATTCGGCCTATGTTAAATATGAAACTACAAGGATAATAAATGAATGATATTTAATCATCTCAGATGCACGGATAAAAACATAAAGACAAATAGAATGTCAAGCTCACCGCAGGATATTTGCGAGGATCAATTTGTCTCTATCACTAATGATATCATGGTCACCGCACTCTGAATGCATTGTCGGCGCCGCCAAAGAGCCGCATCCTGCGTCTGCTTCCGCACACGTCATTAATGTAGAAAAAATGCCGTAAACGAAAACATGAAGATTCATTTGGTTGTCAGAAAACTGTTAAATTTGATATAGGATAATTATGTAATTCTCATATCTGTCTTGTATTCAGAATACATCAGAACAAAAAAAAAACAGATTTGTAAGTCATTCAAAATTTAAACAATTTTTTACATTACATTGTTTTTAGTTCGCTTTCCTTGAGACTCAAAATTTATAATCAGCAAAATAAAACAGTGGACGATGATTGATTATAAACAAGCCTACGACATTTTAAATATTTTTTTTTCGTTAAAGGCTATTGTAATTATGACTTTTAATTTTATATCGAATTTCGTCTGGAGGTGTTCCAGAAATATTAGAGCTTCCTTTTTTATGTAGAACTATAATACCCTTTCGCAGAGATGACTACGGTGTATTTGGAATAGGGTATATTTCTAACCATTATTTTTATTTTATGGTTCATTAAGTTGAGAATCTGTTATAACAGAATTTTTTGGCGAAGTATCAGCTAAAAATTAAATATAAAACTAATGTTTACAACATTTTCATTTTCGGACGTTTAAGGGACACTTTATTTAAAATTTTTATATTATCTTTTTTGTTGTTACTTTTATAAGAGAAATTAATGTAGTTAATTTAACAAAAAAGTTTTCTTTTCTCGTCTATATTTCAGTACTCACGATGAAAACTTTTCACCAACAATAACGAGGCAGCTCAGGTGTGAGGGTGACACCAAATTGGCATTTCAATTGTCCTCTTATTATAATAAAAGTTAATTTGAACTCATCTGGCGATGAAGCACGTTTAGGAAGATTTCATTGTTTATCGCAAAATAGGCTATTAAATTAAAGAAAATTGTACATTGTTAGTAATTTGTATACGTAATACTATTTTATATTTATTACTGTGGCAATTTTATTTTATCCACAATTCATATGAATTTACATGCAATCTTTTTTTGTATGAAGATTCAATTTTAAAAACAAACATTTCGGGATGGGACAACATTTTGGAAAAGGGACAGTTCGGTTTTTTTTTAAGTTTTCGTGTATCAATCTCCTGCTTGCCTCTCTTTTAAAATAATTAGTATTATCTAACATAATTGAAGTAACTCAATTTATTCAAAGCAATCTGTTCATAGGTCTTTTTGCGTATGTAATGCCAGATTTCACTAAGATTAGGAGTCACCCAAATCTAACGCCTAAATATTGAGGAAGCACATGTGACGAAAATACGTTTTAGCATTGTATGGAAACCACCTATAGTTATGACATGTGTAATACGACACCCGCGCTAGATATTATTATTTAACATGACAAATGACAAAAGAGTAAATAGAAAAAACAATAGAAAATATTTTATTTTGGATTCGCCATTTTCCATTTCGTCACTTGAGTATTAACACATCATTAGCCATAACCGAGGGGTTGAAATCGAACCTTTTTCCATGTTAATTAAACAGATTAAGAGTATACTCGCATGACCTAGTTTTACCCCCACATGTTATTTTACCCATCGGGGAAAAAGGGATATGCAATGAATGATTTAGAAGAATAAAAGTTAATTAATTAAGGGTATATTGCTCGGTTATGTTAATTGGACGAGTAGGATTTATGCGCAATTTTGATTAGAAATTTAATATTTTTTTTTTATAATTGACATTAATACATTTTGTGACGAGAATGTTTTAGAACTCCTTGTTTTAATTATTTCAAATAATCTATATTTTTGTGTATGTTATCTCACAACTATGTCAACTCAGTGTAGTGTGGCTTAATTGAATATACACACAAACATATTTTTCTATTATGTATACATAGGTTTACATCGTGTTAGCGAGAATTACCTGCTACCTATTATATATCTAGGTAGGAGGTTTTTGTTTATGGTTATAATATATGTGCTAATACTCATTTGAATAATTATTTTTTAATGGATAGAAGTCCATAGAAGGTGTATTTGATGAATAGCTTCGGATCTGAAGGCACATAACACTCAACGCAACAGCAACTGTATTGAACATATATACCTAGTTTTTGCATAAATATTATGAAACTTAAACTTGATGAATTGAATTAATCAACAATAAATGCATACGTTACTTATTACCAAACGATAAAATGATTAAGTTTCTTATTCTAAATTTACTACAAAAGTTTTTTTTTATTGTTAATAAAAATTTACAGTAATAAATAGAGCTGTTCGTGATTTCGTCCGCGTAAATTATAGTCACTTGTGTATGATGTAGCTAAGCTAGATGAAGAAGAATTTTGGAAATTTGTCCAATAGTTCTGGACCCAATTTAAACAAAGAACTTCCCTCTTTATAATATTAGTATGAATTAATGACTAACACAGCTTTATAATGTCATTGAAATAGAATTCCACTTAAGGCCTGAAGAAATTTTATCTGTTTACCATTATTACGTCATAACATAAAATCCATCTTACGGGTCGTATAAAGCTTCAGTATTCTATTTTCCTGTCATAAATCATGAATTACCTGGCGTAAGGGTTGCGACTTGCGGCGCGACAGGCGATTTGTCATGCGACCAGTCATGCGAATATAGGAGATTCAACGAATCTCGAATGGGTTTTTGTTATTGCCAGATTTGAGATTTCATAGGTATATTAAATATTGCTGTGTTAAAAACAAAACAAAAAACTAACAAGTTTGGTCACATTATTCTTATTTAATTTTGAAACTGATATAAAAAGATCACTTTTGATTTTTATTTTTTTTCAACCTACGTTATTTGTATGGGCGACTATACTTTCAGTTTCCTGCTTTTGATAACCGTGTTTTTAATATAATTTATCGATCTTTTGTTTTATAGGTTTTATTTTGATTATCTCTGTCTGTTTTACAAGATGAAAACTCGAAGTAATGTTATTATTTTATTTATATTTTTATCAGATTATTTAAGCCGAAAAAGTGTTATCGCATTACAAGAAAACCTAGCGATAATATCTATTTTTATTCTAAATGTTAATTAACCAAAAAATGGAATTCTATGTATTTATTATTTTTTTATGTATTCTAAATTAGTATTCCAAAACTTAAACATTTATTGAACAGATTTTCATGCAGTTATCAAAAGAGGATTACTATATCTTCATTGTGATTTTTTATTTATTTTATGTGTTATATTATGTGTTATATATTTTAAAATTATCTTAACGATAACAAAATAGATCACCGTTTATTATAGTATTGTCTCCGCCAAATGTATCATAATGCTGCAATAAAATGGATTCCATTTTTTCACCACTCCATTTCTATTACCGCAGAAAAAACTAAAGTGGTTCATAATATTCGATTATCCATCGACTCAGCATCGTATGATTCGATTAAGGCCCCTTCTACTTCAATTTACCAGAAATAGTTGTATTTAACCGCGTTTTAGGGAAAATCTTCGGATGACTGTGCCATTTTGGGGTGAATATTTTCGCTTATAGAAAACTTTATTATCATAATTTTATTATTTAGTTATATAATACTTTATCATTTTATATTAGATTACTGGTGATGAATCAGGTAGCCCACCCAGTTACCTACCCATTTTAGTAACAACTAAATGGTAATAAAAATTATCTATATCATAGAAGTGTTTTTTGTAACTCAATACAGTTATTTGCAGTTGCTGTAGGTAAATTGCTTTTTAGAAAATAAATTTCTTATCTTTTTAGAAAATAATTAGAAAATAAAAAAAGGTTAAAAGAGATTAAATACGGGATTCTAGTTTGTATGGAACTTCGTATTGATGCACTTAAAATGTAAATAAATATTTGTTTTGCTGAAATATGCTCAAGGTAACAATATGCGGAGAAGGTCTCAGACACAAGTCAGTAATAAATGTAAGCACAGCAAAATCTCCTTTTTATTAAAAGCTTGTCTTATTCAAATTATGGCTTCATCTATTATTCCTTCTAGATTTTATCAACCCTTATGCTGTGCAAAGTTTGCTCAAGAACAATAAAATATTGGGAATAAACTTTTCACCGATTTCCCAAAGGCCGCAATAGAATATAAAGATTTCTTTGATCTACAAAAGGTTTGCGCGCTTGATGGAAAAATTACAGTTCACTGGTTAGCGAAAAGGATTGAACATAATCAAGGAGTTCTTTGATGTGACACGGACAATATTGTTCAATAACAGTTTCAATGTTTATCAATAATTAATGAAGACGAAGAATTATTATTTTAATGGATTTTATAACTACCACAAGCCTATTTTGTAATCGTATTGAAAAAAAAATTATTTTAACCTGTAATAAACTTATACCTTCTATAACTAGGATAATGTGTTTGTTTGTTGTTCCTTATATTACGCAACGGAGCCTCATAGTTATTATGTTATATTTTGAATATGAAGAAGTGATCAGATCAGTGAAGATGAAGTAATCAGTACTAAACAAAATGTTTGCCAATGAACAGCTTAGGGGGGGGTACTTGGACCACTTCATTATCTGATATGTGTAAATAACCTGATTAATTTATAAAACATTGTTAAATATCCCAGTTCTCAGACGGTATACGTCTATTAAGGATATAACTGCGGATAAGGATATAACTGTAGCCTTTAGTCATCTGCTAATTTTAATTCACGAAACTCATGATGTGGTCACATGATGTTGAAACTACAATGATATAAATATCATCCACCCAAAACAGGTCTTCTCTTAAAACTCGTGGTACACAATCACTTTTGCCTGCATTCAAATTCATTTACCAGAACCTGTAGTAGCACCAACATTAATTATGTCGACACTTGAAATTATTTCGAAATAGCCATTGATAATCGCCTCAAGTGGAATTCTCACGTTGACTTTATTTGTAGCAAACTAAGAACACTATGCCAAATTTTCTATAATAAAATACAAAGTACCTTAACAAATCTTATTAACACTTTATAAGTCATTATGTGAATCCATTATCGCTTATGAGCTGGACAGCTATGAATGAAATAACATATCTCATCTAAATAAAATGTATGAAATACTACTTCTAAATTAATTACCACTCTCTATTAAAGTAGTGCAGGGCATTGCCAATTCGGGAAGAAATTAAATACAGTCTATTATTTAATCAATATTTCAATACCATTTTTCAAAATGTATACGAACATAATAAGTGTACCCGAGGTAAACTCAACTCACGACTTATTAAGTCCAAAGTACAAAACGTTTATGGTAACACCTTACATATTGTTTTAAAAACCTTAACAATGACTTACCAAAATCACTAAAAAAAGAATTAATTTACAAAAAGTATAAAATTAAACAGTATTTATTAAAATTATTTACGAATTAACACAACATTGGAATATAAGCTAAATTATATGTAAAGAAATTAATCATAACAAACAGAAAATTAATAATAGCAAGGATATTATTATTCCATGATTATATTCACCATATTATATTATTTTTTAATAAATATAATTTAATAACAATAACAATAGATTTTCTTTTAACAAATTCAAATAAAATACATATGTATAAATTGCTAGTTTATAATATCATTTGTATGAGAGAACTAATCAATACACTTAACAATACAAAATAAACACCTGGGTGGGAACATTTTCTATGTACCGCCGTGGTGTTTGTAAATAAGGTACCTCACTGGAATTATTAAGCTTACCTAATTTATTTTTAGTGTTATTATGTATAGAAACTACAATGTACAGTAAACTCATTGGAGTTTATGTGACATCGCCTAAAAGATGTAATGCTACCTGTAAACTGTATAATTTTTAATACGAGTACATTAAAAGAAATCAATACATTTTTTGATAAGTTTCTAAAAATTCTAAAAATATAATAGTTTTTTTTTTAAATTACAAGAGCTGCTCTACACCCGAAAAAAGTTTCAATATCAATAACTACAACTATGATAAATATCATTATGTGACCCGACAAATTATGTCCATCTTATAAAGGGGGGGTCAAGCAAAAAAAGGCGCACACCACTCGACAGTCTGTCTCATTCACGACAGGTTTATTGCCGGGCGCGGTAAATAATATCGGACGCCATGCAACATTCATGGGCTCATTGGTGTTTGCGATATACAGGGTCATTCTCTTTTTTCATATTATATTTGAACGTAATAATCTAGCCAGAGCTCGACAATAGGATACAGCAGCAAATGAAAAGAAATGAATGTTGTTATGATTTTATTAATGTATTTAAATATGTTGCTCGTAGATATATTGATTTCTTTTTTTACGAGTACTATTCGTTAAATAAAATAATTAAAAAAAGAGTCATTTCTATTTCATTTTATAGACGTTTCGGATTCTTTACTTTAATAAAAAAAAAAAATACAAACGCGATGTTTAAAGTTGGTTTATTTATGACAGATATATTATCAATTATATTATTAAAGAATTCATTGAGTTTAACTTTATTAGATATTTACCTATTCGTATTCGTAGACTATCGTATACTGGTATGTATACATATGTCAGTACGTTATACTTGTGAATCTTACAAATATTTTCAATAAAATTATATTTAAAAAAAAATTAAGTAACTCAAAAGAAAAACAACAAACAACTTTATTTTATCTTATACATTTTATTGTATTATCAAAATGTCAAAAGGGCACAATAAATAAATCAATGAATTTGAAAATCATAAACCATACTTATTTTTTAATTTATTTTAAAGAAGCTGAATGGATAGTAATATAGTAATTACCCATTTATTTTTTTAAATAAAAATTTTTTTTTATTGTAAACTATAAGACTGATTCAGCATAATCCTTAGATTATTTTTTGGTAAAATAATATCAATGAAAATATATCAACCTGTATATTCTTATATGTGAATTCCCACAAATGCCTCTTCTGCAATATTATCTTTGTTTCTATTGGGCTCTAACAAGAATTATGTTGGGGCTGCTGGCGTCGGATTTTACGCATCCGACGAAATATACCGAATGAAAATAATTTACGGTAATGAAGGGGACGCCTTATATTTGATCATATATAACTTGCCTTAAAAAAAATTAAAGACGATAAATATTAAATGACTTCTAAAAGCACAAGGTAAGCAATTCGATTGAAGTTAGTTCATAAACCTCAACATAAAAGACGATCAAAGAATAATTTCTAAATACAGACGAATTTGTGAGAGGCCACTGATTTTATGTCCACAAAATAATAAAGACACAACCACATGGTAACTAAAACATATTGAATGATATTTTGACCAACAACAACAATTTATTTTTGTATCCATAAATATATTACAGTCGGTGATCAATCAAACTGGTATATCCAAAATTTTTATACGAAAACGAAGAATTTGTAACAGATTTGTATTTGATCCATTGCGACCCTTATCGCGGCGCTTATAAATATTCAATGGCTATCGCTCTGTGTAGTGTCATCTATGGTGCTTAAAGTTGTCTCAAAATGAAGACAGATGGCGTTGATCAAGGGTCTTGGAGAGGGGATCATATTTCGGGTGCAATATGAACAGCTATGCGGTCAGTTCGGTATTGTAATTTAATTTCTTAATAAAATACATTTATATTTTATTGCCAATGGAAAAATCCTTCTTATTTTTATACAATAAAGACTCATAAATAGGATATAGAAGCCGGAGACGACTGAAAAATATTAAAACATCCAGTTACGATCAATTTGATCGCATATTATCGGAAGGTGATATCAGAATCCATAAAAGCCCGTGAACATGTATAAAAATAGTAATAAAGGTCAAAAAATATGGTGTTATACCTCAAACTGCCCAGATTTATATCGCAACACATTTGATGTAAATACATGGTAAAATAAATAAATAATTTTTACCTTACGCACTTCGAATATATGTTATTTAAATAAATAGTTAAAACGCAATTAAATAAAAAAAAAATATAAAATTTTTTCTCGAAATAAAAAAGCGAAATCTATCAGATAAAACCTTTCAACTGCGCCTAACACGATTTTATTCAAATCTTCATACACAAAAGTACAACATAATTTCTTCGCACATCATCCATGCAAATTGCCTTTATTTTTCAATCTGCGAGACATACGCTGCCACGTGACTGCGCATGCTATACGCGGATTACATTTGTTTTCAATCAAGGATTTTACATGTGCGATGTGGAAAGTGGAAAGGGTGGCTTTCAAGTCGAAACAACAATTTGACTTATTCTATAAATTCAGTAACACTGACAGTGTTATTAATAAACAAGATTGAGCGTTGAAGTAAATTCAGGTTGAGACTGCACTTTGTATTAGTCAAAATTCATATTATTTAACAGAGACTTACCATAGGTTTTTTTTTTAATACTCGGCCAACATTTCTGGCCAGGCCCTACTCTGCACCCCACTTTTTAGCAGGCCTTTTTTAATTAACCTAGTATGAGGTTCTATGGAAGTAATATTTACTCCTAGGAGGTAGTAAGTTTGCTTATTCTTTATATAATATGAATTTTGACTAATACTAAAATTGCTGTTTTATCTTAAATTTACTCAGACGCTAAACCTTGTTTATTAATAGCGCTGTGAATGTTTATAGATCTTTAATAACACTTTATGATACACTGAATTAAACAAAGCTGCAGATAGTTATCTGTGCTTTCATACAAAAAAAACAAAGTAATATTCCATTATAATAAAAGCATTTACATAGAAAGAATGAGCTTTTATTCAATTAAATCTTTCATTACATAAAAAGCGCGAATCAGTCTCAGAGAGGAGAATAGCCAATGATATTGTCTTTATAATTATATGAAGACTTAGGAGCACAAATCATTCAGCTTACACATTGTTTGTACACAATGAACCCTACAAAGCTACTTAACAGATCTTAAATTTGCACAGTATGTGTAATTTTCCGTAATTTTTTTACGCAGGTACTTTATTCAGATCCCAAATTTAGTGCATAAATAACTTGGATTTCAGATATCTGTTGCAATGAATGTACCAAAACTAGTAACATAAATAAGCATAAGTCATAATTTTTCGATTAATAAACTTACTATTTTTGATGCAAATTAAAACTATCCCTGTCTAATCAAATTATTTAACGTTCGAATCTCAGTAAGAATATGAAACATTAGCTTTCCGTCAACGGCTCCGCCCGTGTGATACCTAGGGAACTGCTTATTCGGGTATACCTAGATTCATCATCATGACATGGATACAATTACAATAACAAATTCAATACTAAACCATGGTAACGTTTTAATTCCCTATACAAACTTCCACTCCCATTTTCATTCCTATTTGCTGTATTTTCGGCATAAAATAAAGCTTACGAAGAATTTAAAATATTAGAATTAATATTATAATATTAGTATATATTTTATTTGTTCTTGTACATTTGGTTCATTTAACTTTAACAACATGTAATAGGACAGAAAAAATATTTGAATCCGGCGAAATTGATAGAGAGTCATTTACGAATTCCAAAATATCTCATTTTACAACAGCCGAATACTCCCAAAAAGCTCTCAGTGAAGAACAAACTGAATTTTTTATACGTTAATTGCCTATTTGCGTCGTTCGCCCCCCTCGAGTATTATTTCGCCTGCTGTGAATATTCGTCATCTTCCTTTACCTGACTTGTTACTATTGTTTTTCCTTTTTCGCCTCTTTCCACGTTCGCCCTAATTATTTCCTCTTCAATAAACAAAGGGACATTTTTTTTGCTCTGATATTAAAAGTATCTTTGTTTTAATTTGGAATTATCGTGCGGGTAGAGGACAACTCAGATGGTTTTAATAATAAATGTTGGATAAAATTAAACACCCAAATAGGCGTATACTTTTCACTAACTGTAAAAAATTAAAACGATTACTTGCTGGTGTAGCAATGAAATAATGTATCTATTTCTTCCAAGAATAACGAAGATGGGGTGTAGATGTTAACAATTAATATTAACACTCAAAAACTATAGAAATATACATAAATATAAATACATACATATATTTATATGATGGTATCAGGAATAAATGA
Source organism: Diatraea saccharalis (assembly GCA_918026875.4). Taxonomy (NCBI): domain Eukaryota; kingdom Metazoa; phylum Arthropoda; class Insecta; order Lepidoptera; family Crambidae; genus Diatraea; species Diatraea saccharalis. The sequence continues at coordinate 28,393,594 of OU893336.1, read as the reverse complement.
CCGTATGATAGTTGCACGATTATCGTTGCAAAAGGTAGTGTTCTTATTTAATAATTATCATGAAGCTAATTTCTTAGTTAGTAGCTCGGTGGCGTAATGGATAAGCGCCGCGGCCTGCGATCGTAGTCGTTAAGCAACTTTCGCAAGGGTTGGTCACGGGATGGGTGACCAAAAAATTATTATTTCGAGCTACTCCGTGCTTCGGAAGTCACGTTAAGCTGTTGGTCCCGGCTGCATTTTCAGTCGTTAATACCCTCCAATCCGCATTAGGCCAGCGTGGAGTGTTATGGACCATCCTCCTTAACCATCTATAAGGAAGGCCTGAGCCCCTGCAGTGGGGACGTAAAAGGGCTGGCGATGATGATGATGATGATGAATCTCTTAGTTATTTGTTATTGACAAATAAAAGGTTTGACTAGCTGGCAGAATTTATCAAAATAGTAGACTACAATACACATTCAATCTCAGGCATCATTACAGGGTTTTTATTAAAGAAAGTAACACTGGCCATCAATAATACACCGCAAAAGTGTAAATGATACACGCACGTCGAAACCTTTTGAAACTTCAACTCGGACACTGATGTATCACTGACATCCTCGTCTCAGTGCAGTAATCTGATGCCGTCTTCACAATTACTTGCCCTAACATTCGCACACTATATGAGATTCAACACAATAGGGACCAGGGAGTTACAGTCGACTAGAAGAGACGTGTATTTAATTTTGCTAACAATAAAGGATAATCAGTTGCATTCTCACAAAAAATCAAAATGAGTTCTTATTCGATAAGAAGAGGTTTCAAGGAAATCGGTTTCCCGAATAGGTCATAGGTATGTCTAATAAATAAAGAGGGTTAGGCACCACACTGTTACAATAAAAAATAAATAATATACTTAGATTTGTTTTTGGCCAACGCTGCCGAAAACAAATTTAACATGTGACATTGAAAACAAAAGTGGAAGCAAAAACAGATCGTTCGTCAGAAAGCCTAAGCCCGAAAGTAATCTCGTGGTTTACGCAGTACGGTGCACATAATAATAAGCACCTATTTATTTTATCGTAAGCAATATATTACGACGATACATTGAGTTGAAATATTTTATACACTTTCTTAGTTGTAGCGTAGCGAGCCCCCACTCTTCAACTTGAATGCCTAATAACTAAATCATCTCTTGATAAATTGTAGCAAAAAAATACATATCTAATATATTTTCTAATATCTAAATGATGTACTAAATACATTTTTACTGCCCACGTATCATTCCTATTCGGGAGCAATAAAAGTATCCAAAGTGTTATGAATTTTAAAGAAGTGAAATAGATATACATATGTGAGTAATAATGCAATAATGTATGCGAAGATATAGGTAGATAAAATTAAATTGTAACAAGTACTGTGTAATATGTATGTTAAACTATAAATATATTGAGTTTTGAAAAATAATCGCTATTAGTGTGATTAATATCACTACAAATAAAAAAATCTATTATGACACTTCCAGATCATAGTATTCTTTAACAAGGAATATAATGTAAGGGTCTTTAAAGTCTCCCCCGATTTATCGCATGTTGATTCAATCATAGATTCCTTTTTAAAGTTTGCCGTTTGGATGCCAATTTGGGATTACGACTTTTGGGGGGTTTATATTTATTTTTTATATTGAAGTTATCATATTCAAGAGATTGTGGATAATATGATTTAGATAAAATCGATATGGTATCGATATTAAATCAGTGCACATAATACAATAAAGAAATAATAATATAAAATAAATATTAGATAACATCACATACATTGCTCAGATTCCAAGTAGCTCAAACACTATTGAATCGTAATTACCACAACACCCAGACCTGAGACAAAATAGAAAAGTTAATTTTGTGACATCTGATATAAGACGGCACCTTTTAACTTACAAATTTTATAAATTAATTCAACCAAATTTAATACTTTAAACATTTTTAACGAGCCGTAGCCTATAATTTCACTTTGAATCAAATATATTTTTTTCTAATATCCACCAAAAATCTCTAATTATTTTATTTTTGTGACGGACTAACACCGTACACGATATCAATTTAAAAAATAAAGCCTTAATTTGGTTGTATGGTAATGGTACCAAATATTACATCGGTCAGTTTCATTAAATTTCTGCAAATGTAAAATACCACCAAAGTTTGCTTTGATAATAACAACAGCTCCGAATCACAAAACCAACTTCGTCTAAAGCACAATAAACTTAGTTCAAACTACGACAATCTTAAGCGACCAATCAATTTCGAGTCCCGCACAATTCTGACAAATATCAAAACGTTACAAACATACTGTTCCATTAGTCAAATTAATTATTTAGCAGACTAGATATTTGTCCCTTTGACCATAGGGTTGACTTATCCGCAATCTGCTAAGAGGTAAGTTGTCGATGTTTCTATACATCTTGAAGTTCAGAACTTTGTTAGCAGGTGTAAATTTGAGAGCTAAGGTATTAAGTGTCAAGATTAAAGTGTTCCAAGTGTAGTGTAGTTTAGTTTTGAATTATAAGTTGAGAATGAATGAATGTATACTGTGATTCAGAATTGAAATTAACTTTTAAATAATAATGTTACTTGCCATAACAGGTGCTAGTTTGTGAGATTGCGAAGAAAGTCGCAGTTAAACTTAACAAGCATAAAATAATTATCGATATTTATCGATGTCATCATTTATCTTCTCTAGATTATAGCAATTTGGCATTTCATTCGTCTGTCTGTCGCGAACAATGAACGGAATACATTAGTTGAGGAGAACCGCCGGCAAAGGCGTGTCTTATGCAGTTGCATTGTTGTTACTTGAAAATAATATTAACTGTGACGTTTCCTTATTGCGAGAATGATTTTATAGACATTGTTCATATTTATTGTGGTCGGTAACTATTCATTTATTTAAAAACAGCATCTTAATTGTCACGGGGCTTTTTTAAGAACAAGCCATACTCTCAATGCTGGCGTAGAGGGTTTGGTGGTAATTGATTGGTCTTAACAAGTACAATTACAGTGGCGACTATCTGCTTAATCATTTGGTTACCCATCCTACAATCGGCCAATGTGAAAGTTGCTTATCTTCATGCATGCTAACCTGCTAAGCTAATATCACCGAGTTCTTCTTTCTTAACTACATACATATGTAATATAATTTATATTAATTTAGTAATGTCGAGTGAAATAAGATAATTTCAAAAATGTTATTAATTTAGTTTAGCTAAGGATTACAAGACTGAATCTTAATGGTTGAATGTTGCACTATTATTTATCACATCAATATAGTACTGATAACGCAAAATTTACCTTATACATATATAAATAAATAATTTAATAATAAAACACTGACTAAAAATAGGCCCAAATAAAATTTATTGGAATTTGAGAAATGAACACAATTACCATATCGCTCTTTTAAATACCCCATAACAGAGCTTTCCGGGTCGTACTGCAGGCTGCAATAAAATTAGGTATTCGCTGTGAAATCGCTTCGATAAATCGGGCCGACTCTCATCGACGTAGAAACGGCTTGTTTTGAATTTACTGTAAGATCTCTTAGCACTTAGATACGGTTCGCTAGATCCGATACACACGGTATCTTAGTTGTGTTATAATCGAACAAAAATATTACTTGCTATTAAATAAGTAGTAGTAGAAAAATAGTATAAACAAAAAATATCCAAGTAGCCCAGTGGTGTGGTAGATCAGCGCTGCGGCCCGAGATCGTTGTTGTTAAGCAACTTTCGCAAGGCTCGGTCATGGGTTGGGTGACCAGAAAATATATATCTCGAGCTACTCCGTGCTTCGGAAAGCACGTTAAGCCGTTAGTCCCATCTGCATTTACATTCGTTAATATCTTCCAATCTGCATTTGACCAGCATGGAGGGTCATAGCCCATCCTCCTTAACCATCCAAAAGGAAGGCCTGAGCCCCAGCAGTGGGGACGTAAAAGGGCTGATGATAAATAAACAACAAATAGTATTTGAGGCATACAGGTATCGTATCCTAATTAAAAATCTGCCAAATGAATTGCCTAAAGAGTTCTAACAAATTAATGCTACAGTATGCGTAAAGCGCTTGCTAAATTCAGACTGTTGTGTGAGATTTTTTTAAGGGGAATATTTTCAAATATCATCCTATCATTGTAAATAAGCTAAAGCAGCTGAAACTTGAAAAATTACAAAAATGTGTTATCATAGAAATTAGTCTAAAAATATTTGATTTTATACCTCCTCAAAACCAAATAATTACTTCAAGATGTATATTCACTATGAGTTTATGTTCAACAGACGCTTTATTAATCCTTTTACATAACTGTTCTCGGTGCTTGTGTGTCACGAACATCTTGCTTACTTGTTGGCGCTGAGCATCTTGCCATAACAATAAACAGGGACTCCAAATCCCGTATTAACATACGTATAGTAATAGAGCATTCTGAATGTTTGACAGTTCGCGACGAAGGTTTTGTGCCATTCAGATGCATATAGACTGATCATAGACATGAGAAATATTATAAAATAGGTGATAAATTTAAATAAGTTATAAAGAATAAATACTAAAAAATAAAAAATTTAAAATGAATCATCTGAAATGAGAACCTTAAGTAACAAGTTTTGTTTGGCAAATGTCTATTTCAATGTATTTGTACCAAATCTTGTGGATTATCTGACTTACAAAAAAAAAGAAATGTAGATCTTACAAAGCAATCAGAGGATTTTATAAAAGTAAAGGGAAAAGACTTGATAATAAAAAAATACCAAAGATCAGAGAAAAATAGCAAAGAATAAAATATTCATCATTCATATTAAAAGTCTTATAAAGTAAATTATAAAAATCCAAACTATTTTTGAGTGATTTTCTTTAATATATTGACTGACTATTATTTCAATGATTTATGTAAAACTTACGTAGTACAAAATAAATTCTTTATATTATGCTCTTTAGGCAATTAGTGTAATATTTAACTCTATGGAAAGGTAATCTTGCTATTAAATGAAGTGTTCTCACCGAAGTTACTTCCTAGTCCGCATGTCATTAATTGCTAAAGCTTCGAAATTATTACGGTCGAATTGTAGACAATAGTTGGGTACGGGACTAAGATGTTTTGATAAGCATAGAGCATTATTCACTGTTGCTACCCACTTAAATGGGTGCTTGTATCCACCAAGTTATTGGCTAACATATGACAGACTTCAAACGACAACCTCCGTCGTAGCCGATGGGCTCGAACGTCATTTCTGAAACGTCAGGGCCATTTCCTAGTTGGATTGATCCGAAAAAAAATATAATTATAAACAAAATTGGAACTGGTTAATTGAATATAGATAGAACTATATAGTTCTAGAGTTGATAGAACAAGTTTTGATTGTTTGTAAGCATTGAATAGACTCCAAAACTATCGGATCTATTTTAAAAATCCTTTCACGTACGGGCAGCTACATTTTACACACTCTCGTATAGTTATAGTTTGCGGGAGATATCGCAGAAAAGCAGCTAGTTTACAATATATTTAGATTTATAGATCACATTTTAAAAGAGATAATAACAGCGAACTCATACAATTGCGTCAAAACATGATAGATTTCATTTTCCAACTCCCACACAGAAGTCAGAATTCAACTCTAAATATCCGTCAGTAAGGTTAACAATCGCTAATGTTTTATTTTATATTAATCACCCTATCGTTCAAAGTTCGTTTGGTAATAGGAAGTGATACATTTCGTTAGAGCGCGTGTTCTCAATCCATCATATTCTCAATTCTGTTACCAGAGAAATAAGACGGATTGATATCATATTGAATTTGATACCAAAATTTAATTACAATTTGTGTGCAACGTTACTATATTTTTTCTACATCATAAGTAAGTTCTGTACCATAATTATTATTTGCGTCAAATCCTAAAACCTCCTATTGGAATCGGGACCTCAAATAAGGTTCCACGGCTGTGTTAACCCTTCAGGTTTAGTTGTTCGACTTAATAAACTTTTTTCAATTTATTTTGGCATCAAAGAATGATGTATATTTACAGTTATAAATAAACAATAATATGGAAGAAGGGCTACAGTGCCCAAAATTTTATTACCTTGTTAACAACAGTACAGCTTTTACGTATCAAAACGCGATCAAAAAATGAAATATTATTGACTTTTTATTAATAAACAAGTTGTGTCGTTTTTCAGGTTAAATTAACCACTGATTTAATAATCCTGACATCTTTATGGGTCTGTACATCGTTTTACAAAAAAAATATCAGTTCATTTATAACCGTTTTTTAAATTAATCAAAGAGAACTAGTGATGCCTTAACTACTGGAGGTTTTATAACTAATAAGAACATTTTGCGGGATAATATAGAATGCGCGTCTAATGGAACGCAAGGTGACATTTTAATCTTTTCAAACATGGACTTTAGATCCGGGGGTGTGCCGTAAAATTTAATTTTAATAGCTCCAGTAATTCAGTCCAATTACAAATACTTAACACGAATGTAGAATCACCAACTAGATATGTTCCTGATTAAAAAACATATTTTCTCTGAATCTTCATAAGTTTTATTACAAATCGGGAAAATTCTTACGTCATAATATCTATAATTTTTGCTATTTGTCTAAATATGCGTTAGTGGTACAAGTCCTTAATATTTCCGATAGATTATATATAGATAAATATAGTATCAGACGACATTAAATAAATCACGATAAAAAGTTCTCGTGTTATGGAAATCTGAAGCAACGAAGATTACCATAGTGACCAATACTCTAGCTAGAGAATTAGAATAAAATATATTATTTTTTTTTATATTAACCAGGAACACAGCAATATTTTTTTTATGTTATCAAAACTGATATCATAGAGATGGCAACTTCTTGAATACGGCTTGTTAGCCGTTTGAAATACATTTAAAAATTACATCTAAAACAAACTTATACTCGGAATTATCTAAATTGAACACCAATAACTTTTTGCTACACCCTACCATAGGTTTTGCGTATCATTCTTATCCAATTTATTGGTTATTTGTATGCAATTTATAATCAGTTATTGGGAAATGACCTAAGAAAGAATTACTTTTAAATATTACTCAACTTGTTTACAAACTTATAAATTACATTTAACTGTGGTTAAACATTTATAAGCATCATCCATAAAAAGTGAACGTTTTTAAGTGTGACCTTAGAAATTATACGCATTGATTTGAGTACCTTTTGCTTGTGCTTCGTTGATCGCAAATGGCGACCGCTTCTAGTGCATCTACTGATGCGTCATGTCAGTTCCCATGTCGCAAAGCTTCGCGTCAGTTCCCGAGTCGCATCGCAAAGCTTCGCGCGGATCTGTACGGATTTGTTGTGAAGGCCGTCCGCGCTAATTGCTATGCGATGCGGATCTAGACACCGCATTTGCATCTGCCATTGTAAATACAGAATTTGGAATTGGAAACATTATACTTTAGATAATGGGAATCGTAGAACCTCGATAGAGCTTGGCAATAAATTGTAGCTTAGTTTAAAATAAGGATTTATAATAATATAAGTAATTATCATATAAAATAACTTTATTCTTTCAAAAAATTTACCCTTTCAAAAGAGTACATAAAAGTACCTTAAACCAACGAATTAGGTTTATTTCTCATAGACGTTGCAATATCCTTTAATGCATCAAGTTGTTTCCTGTTTTCTATGAAGAATATAATTTGCGAGCACTATACCTCTAATATCATCATTAGGTCCTTACATTTGTAACCACAATAATATTATAAAGAAGAAATGATAGATTATTTGTTTTATTTGCTTGCACCAAATAGACCCTGAACCTATTGAACCGATTTAAAAAAATTGTTTATCTATGGAAAGCTCTATCATATTTTTAGTAATAATTTATGAAGCCGCGGGAAAACAGTTATAACCAAATAAAACTAAAAAAAAACAACATAAAAATTGTTTCCAAAGCTGGAAACTGTAACGCGATCCGATAACTAAATCAAAATTTGCATTACGATTACAACTGGATTTCTTAATCGTGAAAGGATTTGGTTTAGTAATCACTCTAAGGAAAGAGGCTTAACGGGAAGGAACGTGAAACGACTTACGCCGTCTCATGAATGAAAGATGTAGTATAATAACTTATGTTAAAAAACTTTGAACCAACTAGAAAACTTGCACTCATAATTTATATAATATAAACTTTTTACACAAATTATAAATTAGCAAACAAAAGATACGCAGACATTATAAATGAAATGTGACCGCAAAATATATGACGCAAGCCTGGTTTGAATCTAATATATATCCAACTCAGCCGGTTGTCAAAACATGACTTAAATACAAAGGAATGTTCGGAGTGAAGAGTTCCCAAGAAACTCTCGTTTATAAACTAAAACTCTTAAAACAAACAATCAACGTCATCAAAGCAATAAAACTGTTAACAAAACTTTATCTATTCCAATAAGAGATTTAGCGAAAACTGCAACTAAAAATCCCTCTGTGTACAACTATTAGGGTCCGATGGTATACCATCAATCAAAGTCATCGCTAATTTCACAAACTCCAGAATTCACACTGACGTTTTTTGAACGTCAGACTACACTGCTTTTTAAACGTTTATACAAATAAGATAAAATAAAACGTTTCATTTAAAAGTGACGAAGACAAAAATATTTTTAACTAACTTTCAATTATTAAACAAGTAAAATGTTAAAAAAAATACCGTGTCAGATGACATAGATAAGATTGGAGCAAAATGTATTAAAAAGAATCGTTTGTTGTATATACAAGTATGTTATGTGCCTTATTTAATGTCAAGGCAAGGCGAATATAAATAGTAAATACAATGGAGCCTTTTTCTCATCAAGACCCAATGAAATACTTTTTCTTATGATAAGTCACGTGATGCGCACGTTTTACAAACGTCAATGTGAACAGTCTTAGTGGTATAATGGTGTTGCGAAATGGGTGTTTTTCCTTCGACCAATTGTTTGGCTAACGACAAATAGTTTTCTAGAGGGTTAAGTTGTGATAACGTTAGAGAAAAGGGTTATAATTAGTAGTGTATTGTATTACATTCCGGAAAACGAAACTCAATCATTTTATTGAATGAAGTTCGTTTTTCTTTCACAGTTTTTAATTGAGTTTTGCTTATAAGCATACTGCAAATCAATCAAAATCTACCTATCATCGAGATCTATCATCCATGTTTTATTTATTTGCGAAACATCGTAATTCCCCACTAATTCAAATGTTCTCAAATCACAAAAGTGCAAAAGTTACACGCATAAATATTAATTAAATTAAACTTCAAATATGCTTTACGCCCTAGAAGATAGAATTCCCATGTTTAAAATAATTTATGGCTGTATCCATTGACTGTGTTTCCATGCGTGATCAATTGAGTGTTATAGAAACCATTAAATATCTAACGCAATCGTTGACTAACATTGAGTTGTCTAATTCACACCCCGTAGTTTTCATGTAGATTTGATTTAAAACATCAATTTTGCCTACGAATGTAGTGTCTATTTTAACTCATATTACAGTTCAAATTTCTATGCCATAAATATTATTTTTAATTTCAAGTTTTGACTTGGCACACGCGTCTTCACACATGAAAGGATTCAAAACGTTTGTCATACTTAAAAGTTGTATTACATGTAATTATTTGCTAATGTAAAGGGCGTGAGAATGTTTGACTACCATGGGAATTGTTCCCCAAAGAATAGTGGGAGATATCTGCAATTCTAGTATTGGAATATTGTTATTGGTACATTAAAATATTAGATTTGTGCGTTGCTATGTAAATTGATACCTAGAATTTCAGTAGCCTAATTCAAAATATCTACCTTATTCGAAGCTACAGACTACTGCAATATCTATAAGCAATCGACATTTCTGGATTCCTAGACGTTTTAGATCAAAGGAATATCTATTCATAGATTCGGACTCCTAATTGGATTACCCAACTGATATTAGCTCAATATCCAAGTGACAGCGTCTATATCAGAGTGCAGTGACCCTACTGTCAGTCGATTGTCCCCTACGCTCGGGGCGTATTGTTCGGTATCTGCTAGGGTGTCTATAAGTGTTGTTACTGTTGTACGGGTGTGTGTGCATGGGTATTCTTTTGAAAACTCCACATCGTTGACCCTTGTTTCTTTTTTTGGTGTCTGTTTTACAATATTCTATCTATTATAGAATATTGTAATTTTGGATTAATATAATTTATCAAATTGTAGCAAATTGTGCTCTTAAATGAAGTTGGCTAGGTTATTGGTTCGTATAAAAATATAATAAATTTTAATTGAATAGAATAAATAAATTAATATTTGACAAAATCAGATACATTGTTCAGATTTTAAATTAAGTAGCTTATTGCAAAGATAACCTAAACAAAGATAGGTACTTCTTTGTTTAGGTTATACTTCACAACTCCTCTGACCGAGATGAAATATTAAAAAAAGTTAAATAGTCAAACTCCGACATAACGACACAAATCCACTGTCATAGCCATTCACTCACGTAGGCCGCCAAAATTAAGTAATATGTTATTTACAGATTAATCTAAATTCCATATCTCAAGGTAAAGGCAGAACAGAACTAGAATAGACATGCAAAAGTCCATTTAAACATCATATATTAACATGAATATGTGTTGTAATAAAAATATTCATATTATGATTGATGTACTGTATGGGAATTTATCGTTAAGTTTGATACAACTTTGACCATTACTGCATCCCGTTGGCGATACAGAAGCGTGAACCATTAATCTTACCAGATGTATGCAAATTTCCCCTGATAAATTGTCGGTCAAGCGATCACAGGAGAGATGTGAGGTGATCTATTATTTTAGATCGTCTGTTATTCTTACTGTGTATTTTATCTTTAACAATTTGTAGTTTTTTATTTCCTTGAACTTTTACGACGCGCAATAATTATATAAGTAAATAAATATTAAAAACGGACATAGGATCCACAATTAACGGATAAAATAGATTGAAAATAATCTGCACAGCAGAGACTCAAACGAAAATCCATCAAGCAGACCAATAAAATATTTCAAATTGGAACGATAAAAAGCTCCATTCGTCTCGCCTCCAGATCGCTTCCGGGCTATTATTTTCGCGTAAATCGCTTAGATTTAAAACGACCACAGTCCAATTCACGATTCTACAAAACGCTTGTCCACTCTGATAGATGCCCACAAATGTCCTGGAAAAATTCTACTTTAATTCAAAAATCGAGTTGAAACCTTAAAACCAGTAGCAAAAGATGCAAAATCAGATATCGCTACAGAATCGCTTGGTCAGGATGGTGACGGTAAAGAAGAATCAGATAGAAATGTTAAAAAACGAGAGCAATTACGAACGCCTTATCTATCGGATTTTAAGTCTTCAACTGTCAGTCTCTGTTAAGACTCGCTAAAAACAGCGTTGGATGTCGACCGTAATCTGCCAATTAAAATGAAATCGTATACAGTTTGATTTTATTCAAATATTGGGGGAAATAAGGTTCTTGTTTTTTATGTTTTCCAGGACCTTAATTATCGTAATAGGCAATAAAAACAAATTTTCTTACGTCTTAATAAGGTTTCCGGTAACATTGTTTACAGTATTGCCATAGCGTTGTGCTACATGTTTATTCATCACCAGTAATATAATTAATTAGATCATTTTGTTTCTTTTTATTGAACTCCATTTGTTGTTACTGTTTTTATATATCACAATTACCTATTACCGAAAAAATTTCTGACTCTGAAACTAAAGAACAGCATATGTGAGTATTGATGACATGCCATTTATATTGTTGGTACTAGGTCGATGATGTCGAAGAAGTCACGTGGATCATTTGGATATAATTCTTATTAAAGTTTGCACAATTTAATCTAAGGCTCTACTCTCATTTGTGGAATTTATATTTCCGAGCGTAAATATAGTTTTGGATATTCTATAGGTACCTATAAAGAAATTAGGTGAAGTTGTTTTGATTCATAAATTTATCATTTTCCGGAAATGAATATAAGATAATAAGGCGTCCTGAAATCACGAATTAAAATTTTTGTTAGGAAATTTCTTCATGCCCATATTTCACTACATGCAAATTTCTTATTAACACTGAGCATTGTGAATCAGCGACGCGAACAACGAATGATTCTGCAGATACATAACTAAGGGGTGTATAAATTATGCATGTTAGCACTTTGGGTGCAATTACCAGGTTTCCATTACATAACTCATCGATGTCTACGCGCTTAAGGTGGGTCAACAAAGTATGGAAATGAAAAGGACTATAATAAATGAAAAATTTATCGTGGTTAGTATTTTTATTAGAAGGGTGAGAAGTAAATGGTTCAAGCCCTTTTCTATGTCAAGATAAGCGTATATTTTAATTTATTTGTTATTATGGAATAACAAATTTCAACTTCATTGTGAATTTTTCACGCTCATTCAGTTGAAAGGTTTATACAATAGCATTATGTTAATAAGATTTTTATATTTACTATATTAGAAAATCAACTACAACATGTATGAAATTTGAATTTGATTGAAGATGTGGTAATTAACAAATTAATCTAATGCGAAGAAATATTTGAGAAGATATCCTAAAACTTAATAGTGATTCTGGGTACTTGGCCGATCTAATGAGGTATTTGTCCTATTTTTCTAGACAAAATAAAAGAGATGTTTTACATTATATACGATGACCACTAATAAAATCGTTGGCATTCAATATCATTTTGAAGAGAAAAATTCAACTAGAAGTAGAAAAAGAACAATTTCACTCATCTATTCAAAACTCTTTTCAATGAAACAATTTGGTCAGTTTCCAAGAATGTATAAAATCCTCCTCCATTTTATCCGAGCACCCCAATAATCCCTTGTCCAGTGCTCTAATAGCGGTCTACTGAATATAATCAAACTCTCATAAAATTTCAATAATGGCCTTTAACTGCTGTCCGATGCAAATGAACTTAAGTGAAACATTCGGCAACTATTTGAAGATTCATACCCTTCTCTGGGGTACATTCTTCTCTATGTGTGAATGGGAACTAAATCTTAAGTTTGGATTTGAAAGTTTGATTTTTATTAGCCATCATTCAATATTCCGAGCACTGGTTAGTTATATTTTTAGTATATTATATTAATCAGGGATTAGTTATTGATAATTTTGTTTTCAATTATGACTCATAAAATATAAAAAACAACATTCATCGTAAAATGTAATTTATGTGTTTAAAAAAATGAGCATTATTATAATGCAGTAGTACCATTTAGACAAAGTTTTCAGTATTCCACATTTACGTGAGCCATAGAGTGAGTGTCAACCAATTTTAATTGTCAAATACAACAATGGAGGCCACTCGACCACAGTTGAAAGCGAATCTTATTAAAAAACCATTTCATAATAAGCTCAATTTGAATGCAAACAAAAGACACTCCCACATCAAATAAACCCATAATCCGTACCGCACGTCTATTAAATCTGTTTTAGCCAACCTCTGCAAAACAAAGAAGGCCTTACGGCCTTCAGCATTGCTGGAATCCAGGGGCAGCCATTGTCCATTTCGCCGTGGGCTAGGTCGACGAGTCCAAAACTTAGAGAACCTTATTTAGTTCAAGTTACGATATCGACACAGCGCTAGGAGGGATCAAAGTATTCTGGTTTTACTTCGATGTAAAGGGAATGATGCGGAATATTATAGTCTGATAGGAACAGAATGTGGTTTCCGTATATGAGATGGTGACATCTGATTGCCGATAGGTGTGTATGTGCAACTGTATTATCTTTTGGTAGGGCTGTAACTATGACAGTAGATATGGGAATAATATTTATGTAGGTATTAACTAGAAGAAGAAGTCAATACTAGAGCTTTTACTTTGTTAACTTTGACGCGATACAATTTCAGTAATTGACACTAGATAGCCCTTTACGCAACAACAAATTCGGTGAAGACAAAATATAAAATTTTAATCGAAGTTGAACTCTACTGATAACGCAATTAGGAATAAAATTCATTTTTGTATTAAGGTTTTGTTTAACCATGGGTATGTGGTGGTATAACCAAATATAAGGGGGTGAGAAACCAAAATTGAGAAAAGTCAATGCTTACCTAATGCGAAGAAGTCACCACGAATACTGACTTATAACTGACCCCGGGTAAATAATCGGTCATGGCTAAGGCTCAAAAATCATACTTTTATAAAAGTGCCCATTTAAAATTATATTTAAATGATTATCATCAAATACGTCATCGATATCGATAAACTTAAAAGTAGGTACAACCTTTAAACCTCACATTACGATTCGGATATTTAGTACCGAATGCATTTGTGCTCGTGTGACGTCATAACCAAGAACATGGCTCTGATTGTATGCGTATTGTACATTTAAGCTTACAAATTCCCCAATATCGCGATCGATTAAAATACAATTACTAGTGTTAGTAATAACGCAGGGATCTATATAAAAACCTTTTTGTTTCTGTTCTGTGAATTGAAATGACGTTGAAATGTTTGAAAAATTTAATCAAATTTTGACTTTAAGTGTAACTGTTTAAGATTCTATAATACAAATACGTTAATAGCATCCTGCACCTCTTATCTATATAAATTTTACTTTACCGGAATTCAAATTCCTGCGCCCGCGCATTGACTTTACATAGAATTTTTTTTTTTCATCTAACTGCCGCCTAAACATCTTTTCTTGGTTATTTCATATTTCAACATTTTTTTGCATGGGGTGAGACCATGTTGGAGTTATTTTAACATTAACAATTTACACAACTATTTGTACAAATAGTTAAAATTGATTTGGTGATAGCACGATTTTTGTAAATGCAGTTACCTCTGTTAGAGCTAGTGGTTTCTTTTGTTCATTCTTTCTATCAGCCAAAAGACGTCCTGAACGAGTGGTAGGACAAAAAATTATTGACGATTCCAAAGTACTTTTAGCAAGTTTATTTGAATATAGATAATATTAACTTGGACATGGCTTTTAACTTATTTGTATTATTTTTTCTTAGATGCGTTTGCTTTCTTATTGAATTATCTAAGATGACTAGTACTACAATTAACGGTAAATCATGTTATCTAACACATATCAGCAGTATTATGAGAATCACCAGTACGTGTACACTGACATGTCCACGTAGCGTCGCTCCAGGCATTTCTGTCTAATTAAACGCCTCCGCTTGTTCGGTTTATTGGTAACGTAGGTACCACGACTGTGTAGTTAATATCCGGATGCACTGACCAATCGACGAACAGGCGAAATTGGACTTTATGCGTTTGGTCTTATTTTATCAAAAACTATGCTTCGCTTCTATAATGTTTGACACTCACAAAAAAAGTGTTATACGCATTAATACAAGATTTTTATTAGCATATAGTGTGCGTAATGTTTTCATCAATTCAATGTAAATTATACAATACAATTCTGCACTTTTTATACATCGGTAAACTTTAAAAGGTCCAACGTGTTTGATTTACGTAATATATAGATGTAAATTCAAATATGGGATAATTAATGTTATCAAAAACCTAATACCTCCCATGGAAGACCGTCAACGGGCTGTTTAAGACATCAGACATACTAGGTAATATTAAGTGTTTGTTTGCTCTACAATTATTTACTATTTATGGATAGTTTATTAAAATTAGGGACATCTGTGGTTAGCAGAATACGAGGATTAGGAATACAATTTTAATGAAGTGACTTAAATAACAAATATATATATAAATAAATATAAAACTTCAAAGGTTATATAGTTACATAAAGATCATAAATAATAAGTATAAAATATATACAAAGAGGATTTATTTGTAAAATTCTATATTTCTCTCAAAAACTTGTATCTTAATTATATTAACACCCGGTGTCTATTTTTTTTTATTATCAGTTGATGTCAATTCATAAAACTAGGACTTTTTACCATGTGAAAAGTAAAAGGCAGTTGAGATTTTGTACTTCTCTCAATTCAGAAACCGACCGTAAGTTAACATGATGTCGCGTTAATAATATTTCTAATAACTGTTACTTAATTAACTTTCGACAATCCCACTTCATAGATTCCCGTAGGTATTTAGTTAGACAGCAGGCCCACTGTCATCCCATAATCCATAGTCTAAATCACCATAAGAAGTCCGGGCCGTTTGTCTTACCGCGATGACAGTTTTATGGCAAGGGCCATGGTGTGAACGGCCACATAAAATATTAATACACAATTTGTCCGAGTGGCCCGTCTGTTAATCTACTTTTATAGAGGATTTTGGCAGGATTAATTGTGTTTTGTTGGATTGGAAAAATCTGTTCAGGATGTTACCACTGAATCGCTTTGAAACAAAGTTCTTAGAAAACAACAATTTAAAATAACGCATTTCTAATAGATCTTTAATCTTTTTTTTTGGTATATTTAATTAGACGAAATATAATCACAAAATCAGAATTTAACACTTAAAACGTTAATATTTACTGAAATCTTTTATAATAAGCTGTTATCGTATTTATAATCATGAAATTTATTTTATAGGTAATGTTTTTCATACTCAAATTACTTAAACACTGTTTACTTTTATATTATATTCATAATCTTTCATTATATGATGTAATTAGTCTTATTATTATAACCACGTATCAATTTATTAATTATTCTCTGTAATGAGACAGAATGCATATTGCAAATATCGCAACAGATGTCGTCTATCCTAATGAGATGCCAATAATTACACTGACGTTTCTCATTAGGGATACGTCTGTTTGGACTAATATCTAGGTACTATACGTTCGGAATTGTTGATTCATATAGAATATTACTACCGCCCGCAACTTTGTATACGTGTAAAAATTTATTAATAATTATTTATAATTGATCAATTTTGCATTCACAATATTGTATTCATTGTCTTAAAGAATATTCTGTAAGATAAATAACAACTATTTTTTATAAATAACAACTATTTTGTATAAATCAGTGTCATTCACTGATATGTACAAATTTAAATGTTTCATTCGTATTTCTCTCCTACATTCAAAAACTACTCCTAACAAACTTCTAACCATAATCAAAAGGATCTTACACCTATTACGTTTATATGAGATACAGGAACAAAAGAACAATGAATTTTTATTTTGGTATGACATTCTATTATTGTCCCCACTGTAGGAGCACATGCCTTCCCCATACCATGGAATCAAATAGAGATAATGGGTCAGAACCCACCACGCGGATCTTTGTTATTTATGATTGCAGATGCAGCCAGAATCCAACGATTTAACGTACCTTCAGAAGCATAGAATGCTAATAATAAATTTTCGATCACTCATCCTATGATCAGCTCTTGCGAAAGTTACTGAGCCTTCGTATTGCAGATGGAACGTGCTAACCATTGCACCATCGATGCCCGTATCTCCGTTAAAACTTATTTTAATAACCAATTTATCTACCCAAAACATTTATTTCCGTTCAGTCGCTTATAATCTACATCATGTCTATTTCACAAAAAGCTTTTTAAGTGATCACTCATTTCACTCCGAAGTTTATTAACAACGCGTCCACCATCATCGTTAACGTTTGATCGTCTCGTTGCGTCTACTGTACCGTGTTCAACAATAAACACTTTAACAGTTTCACTTTATTGTATTGTTTACTATGCTTTACATTAACTTTAACTTGCTATTACTTCTGCTTTGTGCGCAGTCACGTTTTAGGAGTGGCTACAGTTTTCATTATATTTGAATTATTTTCTTTAGGATAGATTTTATTTGTTGTATTTGGAATAAACTTTTTGACTTCCATATTATTACGTGTCTGTTTTTTTTCTGCCCCCCACCCCCATTTTGGACTGGGAGGCGACTGAGTACTATGGGTTCTTCGTCAGTACTTCAATATCTTAGTGTAACGAGCTTTGGCCTTTTTTACTAGTAAGCTTAGTAACAAAGAAATGAATCCAAACACTGCACAAACAACATACCTAAAATACGAAATGCACTAATTTCAATTCTGTACTGGCGGATTTGTCACAAAGGGTCGGTCAACCGAAAATCAATTAGCCAACCCGATTAACGTTAAATGTTACTGAAATGAATAAATCGCATTACTTTAGTACATATATCCATAGTTGACCTTATTTAATGAATCTATTGACGTTGGAATGCGTTGTACAAAACAAATACCGCTAGTGTCTATACCTACGTAAGTTATATTGAAACTTATTACTAATAATGCTGAACAGACAGTTTCAGAGCAAATGAAAAATTATGTACAAACATATGTTACGCTCAAAAATTGAAATCGCTCAATGAGCGAAAAACTAGTTAAAAACGCGTTGTAGTCACAGTAAAATATGCACATGGCGAAATTCGTGTTATGGCACTTATAGTAAAGCTCACGATGTGTTGTGGCATTCACAGAAAAGCCACAAAGCGTAATCGTATCGTAGCATGAAGCGTATTGAACCATATTTGATTAGGTTAGGTTAGAGTATGACAAACAACGCACGAAGCGAGCCAACAAAGCGAGCATGCCGCGGTAGCGGCCGGCGAAGAGGCAGAAGCGAATCACTATTAGAAAATGAAACAGCTACTTAAACCAATTAAAGCTAAGAACGCGTCGTGTCTTTTCTTCATTACCACAACGCGTTGAGGTCGAATAGCATGTCAGCCACCACACGGATTTCGCTATGTGGTCATTCTGCGATTGTCTCAACCCGTAGCGAGCGTTTCCATTAGAGCCATAATACGAATATCGCTATGGGATTATTCTGTGATTGCAACAAAGCGTTGTGAATTATTTTTTCACCCAATGAATAATTTCGATCTTAGAGCATAACATAGAAATAGCTACTATATAGATTTTAAGAGTGTTTTGTGTCATATATATTTTCTACAATCAATAAACGTAATTTATAATAATCAATAAATAAGTAAGCGCCTTCCTTAAATAGTAAGTTATTAAAAATTGCTTCAATCTAATTGAAAATATGATTATTACAATACGAAAATTGTTGTAATCGCAGCACAAAGAAAGTAAGAATTATTGGCTCGCCTATGTCACATTCAAATCGAATGAAACATTATTTCACGAAAACGCGGTCTGCAAATTTAAATATTACCAGCATTTACCATAAACACCGGTCGAAGCCACACGTATTTTAATTACGCTAAGTGGTAGCAAAGTTTATTACTTAAATCAACCAAATCGAATAGAATCCGGTAATATAAACATGCAAATACGACGCCGGTTTAGTTAAAATATGGAAATATATATTTTGCATTACACTTGTCAGCTTCTATTAGATTAAAATATGTTCCACAGAAATCAACTATAGTTTATGATAATACCATTTTTAAAAGCTTACTTCTATTCCGTTGTTATATAAGACTAGAATAGGATAATAATTAAATACGAAAATTTAAAATTCCATCCTAAACTATTGTTTATAGAAAAAAAATAAACTTTGAAAAAAACCAAGAGAAAATAAAAAAAAATATCTAAAATGTAGTGAAACATCGAGTACCTACTTAAACTTTTGCAATTCGGTCGACAGCTCCAACCATTGAGCTACTAAGGTCTCCAAACCGCGACTGAAACTGTTTTGTTTATTACATATAGCCTTTTAAACAAACGCATGCTTTACCACAAACATACAATATACGCAGCTTTGCGTTTTCAGCTTTGCCCAAACGCAGTAACCTATGCATGTAACATTTAAGCAGGGCGATTTCGATTTTCTCAAGGACTCGTAAGACCAAACAGGTGAGAAATATTTTGTAGGTATTTAATATTGGTTTTATAATTACGTAATATAAGTGTGTTTAATTATAGAAAAACTTATTTGAACAATTTTCTATGTATATTATAAATTTGTTTCAGCATCTTGATAATACTTTGTTTATTTTTATATTATTACTATTTGCATTGTGTCTTTTAGATAGATACAAGTTTTGTAGAAAAACTAAACTGCACTATTTATTAGTCTACATTACTGTTTAAAACGAAACAAGTGAATTTTAAAAGAGCGTCGGTAGCTATCGTTTTGGGAGCACTTCATCTTCGAATGCTCCGAGCATTTGTGTTAAATTTACAATGCTTTTAGTCACACGCCACTGGACGCCTCACACGTTAGCAGCCGATCTGTTTTGGAAACGTGGAGGTGTAAATTAGCGCCATGGAGTTGGTATATTCCAAACTTATGTACAGACTCATATAAAAAAGTTATTACGTATAATTATATGACGTTAATACATCAACCATTTTAAAAGCAAACCAGAACGTTGCTATTTTAGTAAATGATAACACATTCGGTTTAGTCAAATAAGTATATTTTTAGATTAGTTATTTACATCTTGAATAGAACACATTAATTTGGATAATTATATAAAATGATCCCTTCGCAAAAAAATTACATTAAACATTATTAAAGACGTGTGTTCAAATGAGATAAGGTAAGGTATTAAGATTAATATTTTGTCATTATAAACATGTAACCAAATGCCCACGCATCCTCTGGAAAAATTTATATAGAACATTTGAATTTTTTTCTTAATAAACTTTGACTTGAAGTTAAACTTAATGTTGATTATGTAAAAAAAGTTCCTCAATTTCACATGATGATATTTAAATAACTTTTTAAGTTAATGTAGTAGTGTGATAATGGTTAGAAAGTTTATTAAATAGTTATAATAACACTACATATCTGTTACTTAAACGTTGGTTTAGGTTGGGTGATAAAATGAACAAAATAATTATTTTTTTATTTTCTTGTTATTGTCTGGAGTGATAAATATCGTTCTATGAATTAAATGCATATTGATAAACAACGACTGGGTACGAATAAACAATTGGGTACGGAACTCTAAAAACTTCATATCTTAAAAATACTTTAGAATTTTTAAGAAATTTTCGAGAAGTGGAATATTGATTTAAAAATATATGATAAAAACCTGTCATCTTTAAGCTACTGACTTAAAAAGCCGCATCCATAAACCCTCCTCTTACATTATCAACATCTCGTAAGAAAATTCAGCAAGAGCAAAGGGGAAAATGTAGATTCTCGTGAAACCATTAACATGTATATTGCCTTTAATTTATTGTACAAAACACTTTTGATAGCGCGACAAACGTTTTATATACCAATTTGTTTGGGGATACCCTATTTCGTAATCAATTTTTATTCGCTATTTTGTGTTTATTTGATGTTGTTCTGTCCATGGTGTTATTATATGACATTTGGGAATACTTAACATTTTCCATCGATAAACGTATCTGTTTTTAAAAGTGACTATATAATATAATCAATATGACCATTATTCATAATACTCTTAACATTCCCTATCAATTATTAGGCTATAAGTGATATATTTTTGAACATTATAGTACCTACCAGGCCCCAAAGGTCCAGCAGTTCTGCCAGCTACACTGATAAAATAAGATGAAAGGGTCATAATAAAACCCACAACGCAGGTCCACTGCGGGTTGGTGGATGTTGTTAACGCATTTATCGTGCAAAACATTATTCTTCTTTATGAGAAATCTTTAGTTTTCTGAAAAAAAAAAAGTTAAAGTATATATATAAATGATTAACTTTTATCAAAGTACTTACTTTCCGGCAGTGTATTATAAATACCTATCAAACTTCCTCCTTCATTACTTTGTATATTGATGACCGCATAAAGATCTGTTGTATAGTATATTTCAGTATACATACATCGGGAAGTAACATTGTTTTATTTATACTATCTATAGATATAAGTAACAGAACAGACATTGAATTGAAAATAAACACGACAAAATTAATTTCCTTGGCTGTCTTCTTCAACTCTAGTGATAAACATTAGTCTTATTCCGAGTCTGTATTGCAATCAATTTTCATTTAGCACAATATAATCTTCAATAAGACTTTCTGCAATCACCGAAAGTACCGTATAAACATTTATTGCGAAAGTGTTCTTGGCCAATTCTAGTTGAACTTCGACGTCGCGTAACTACCATTGAATTTCTTTGGAGTTCCTCAAATTTGTTTAGTCATCGTAGGGTCTAGGTGTTTTGGACTGGTTCACGTGAAATAGGGAAAATGGTTGAAGCATATTCGTGAAATCTCGAATATCACTTAGCAAGAGCAGAAGTTATAACAATAAATTCTCGATAACATTTACATACGGAAGGTTGAGTTCCGAAGGGTGATATTTGAACGGGTCGCTTGACATCGTCATGCCTTTCCATGATTAAGTAAAGTGAAAGCTAAATAAGTCTTTATCGCAAAAAGTTTACGGATTATTTTCCTGTAGGATTTCTGGTATTTTATATAGAGCAATGGTACTGATTTTCCTGTTTCGCGACTCATGTTTATTGCAGGTTTTGTCGAAAAGGCTTTTGGCGCCGGTCGTTTTGTCATTCGTAAATTATTTGCTCATTACCATTATTTTTTAAACCCGGATAATAATTGGTACGCGTTCGGTATACCGCATATTTTAGTGTTATTCCACCACCGCTAACAAAATGAATATATTTCATTGTTGTCATACACTTTACATCGTAATTTTTAGCAGTCAGAATTCAATTTTTTACTTTTTTGTATTATAAAATAAGCATCAAAATATATAATCAATTCGAAATCAAAGTAAACGAAGTTGCTAACAATATATTTTGTGGACTAAACGTATCCTAAAACTAAAAGTACAAGTCATGATTCATCGTCAGATTTATAAGTCAGTTAAAAAAAATAAAAACAGGAGTTTATATGTAAGGTCTGATAGAACGCTTAAATATTTTAACGTTGAAATATTTTTATAATGACACGGCAACAGACCGTCAATGTATAAACACGGTCAAATACAAGTCATAAACTATGTGTTTACATAATACTAATATTGGTATCATAGGTATATTGATGGACTTTGTACATGAATAAAGGTATTATATACTTATAACGACGGGTATTAGACGCGATTTTTACACTAACACTAACGTTATTATAAGTATTTAATAAAGCAGCGCGATAGTTTAATAAAGGCACTATAGTTCTACACTTATATTTATAGAAATTGTGTTTTACGACATTATCGATACAAATTTGACATTAGCGTAAACGTTGGACGTCTGTGCAATTGACCATTAGTGTTCCAAGCCGTTCTACTGGATCTGTATTCCGTGTGATATTTTTTAACATTACTAATCTCCGCACTCATTCGAGATCTCGAAACCGCCACTCTTCCGTTGCCGAATCTCTATCGCGCACCGCACATCCCACGGAAATGACCGGAGATTTGTCATTGTCAAATTTGAATACAGCACCGGATGTGGGAAAAACGAACATCATCTGTTCTGGCGAGTTCGTCTGTCTGTTCATTCGGGGGTACCGGCTGATGTATTACTGCACCGTGTTTTTGTTGTTCAGATTAACTGGCTTTGATTCTGTATATAGTTAATGGAAATTTTGGAGCTGTTGCTGCGAGCTTTGATATATTCGACGTCGCAACCAAATTAAAGAATGAAAGAGAATGATGTACAAGATATTATTATCATTGATATAACATTAATTCTTACAGTACATCTATTAAGAGGGATAAAAGGAACTTTTTTTTCAAAAAATTAGGTGACGCGACTAAGTATATACCGACTATAAAACCAAATTAAGATATGTAGTTAATTCAAGCTATGTAGTTAATTTAAACTTTCATCATCATCATCAGCCCTTTTACGTCCCCACTGCAGGGGCTCAGGCCTTCCTTATGGATGGTTAAGGAGGATGGGCCATGACCCTCCACGCTGATCCAAAGCGGATTGGAGGGTATTACCGACTGCAAATGCAGCCGGGATTAACAGCTTAACGTGCCTTCCGAAGCACGGAGTAGCTCGTGATAATATTTTTTGGTCACCCATCCCGTGACCGACCCTTGCGAAAGTTGCATAACGACAACGACCGCGGGCCGCGGCGCTTATCCATTACGCCACCGAGCTACTGTAAAAACTTCCACTCCCATTTAATCCCTTTATTCGCTGTTTTTCGGGACAAAATATAGCTTATGTTCACCGCATATGATGTAGCTTTCAGTATGTGAAAAAAAAATTCAAATAAGTCCAGTAGTTTCTATTTTCTCTTTACAATATTAGTATAGATGCAAAGAATAATAAGTCACAGAAATTAAATGCCAGAGCTCACTCTGAGTATGAACTAAAATTTTATATACAACTCAACATAACACGTGACCCAAAAAATAAAAACAGTAAATTTTATAAATTACAATACAGATACATGTTAAATTATTCAAACAATACATCATAGCTGTACAGAGGAAAAAAATATAAAAACCATCACACGACCCCTTCATTTGCAAATTCTCGCACATTTATACAAATTCGAACTGCTATGAGTAATGGTGCGTCTTCATAATTCCTGTAGGGTTTTTCAGGACTCATCTGTTATGCTGTGGAGGCTTAGCGGCAGATTTACAGTTTCCGCTGTACGCTTCGGTATTTGTCATTATTCTTTGTGCAGTTCGTGTTTTGTCATTGCTATTTCAGATACTTAATAGGCACCTGGTTTTTAGGTTTTATATTAGAGGATCATTAAGTGTTGATAAAGTGGAAAATATTGCCAGATTTAGTGTAAAATTTTGAGAATTTTCCTTGTTTACATAAGAAAATCAGCTTCGAATACAGCGGCGAGCACCATAGAGTTCAATCAGAACCTTAATTACCTGTTGAAATAGTGGTTTGATCCTGATTATTTTGCAGAATAGCGAACCTCTTATCCTAATCACTTCAAAGCAGTTTTTCTTTATATTATGTTTTATTATAACTTTTAAAATAAAACTAGCATATAATCATGATTTATTTACTTTTGTTTCCTTTAACTTTACAAAAATGTATATAAATATATAAGAATGAAGAGAGATGATTCAGTTTTCGCTCATCAAAATCTAACCCCTTTCCCGTTTTGAAGAAGCAACAATACATCTAAAGCGTGTACACGTTCATTGGACTCACAATCACGGGTGTACATTAATCATTCGAGTTGTATGTAAATTTGGATAAGTGCTACTGATAAATAGATGGTCAAGCGCGGACATGGGGAACGTGTATTGTACGAACTCTTGTAAAAAACTTTTGAGGAACGCTTTTGCAGATATTATAACAATAGAATGAAATGTGTTGATTTTGTATATCATTTCATTGAATTAAGACAAGCGAAAAATAGAGAATTTTGTCAGTAAAAGATCGAAATGGTGTTTTTTTTTATGTAGATACATATATATATATATTGTCAGTCGTGTAAAATGAAATAAACTTGTTTGTTAATGCAGTTGTCAGGTATGAAGGCAATACATAAGGGCTATAAATTATTTTATTTTAGTAGTTTTCTGTGTCGTCAAAGGGTAGATAGTTCAAAATGCAACTTTCCGTATTTAAGTATGATTTCGAAATGAGTTAGATCTACAGTCACTGTAGTCTAACCATCCACTGTCCACTTGATTTCATTTTTCATTCTTAAACCGTTTTGTTACACTGACAGGGGTCCGTAGTGTATTGAAAGTGCGACGTTTGTTTTTCCTACTGGACCCCCATCAAACAGTTTTATGGGGGTTGACTGTTCATCATTAACACGAATTAAGAAACTTGGTTACAACAGATTCAGAATTTCGTATAATGTTTATTTTGAAACCTGAACCACTTTTGTAATATCAATCCACTATTTTTACGTCAACTTTTCCTCCTAAATTTTGATTAAATATAAAGATTGTGATTTTTAATTGTTTTTGCACACTAACTGTTTTCCTATGACTTCCTCTGCGTAAGTTTATGTCCTGTGCTTTATTACCCTCGTATGATGTAACTTTGACCTCATGTGATGAAAGATTTTTTTTATTGGTGCAGTTGTTTTGGAGCCTATTCAGTACAAACGAACAAAAAATCTTATCTTAGCTTTTGCCCGAGATTTCGCCCACGTGATCTAATTTTAAGTTCAGAAATGAGAAAAATCCTTAAAACCTTTCATCCTGTAATTTACCCCCTTAGAAGTCGAATTTCGTAAAATCAGGTCTTAATGAGCACTTACGTCCTAAAAAGAACCCGCATGCAAAATTTGAAAATCCTAGCACTTGTAGTATTGAAATTTCATACAAACTTTCGTCCCCTAATTAAGTTACTTCGGAGTGAAATTTTTAAAAATCCTCTCTTAGTGCTCATTTCTTTTTTTTTTTTTTTACTTTGAACAACTCAATCAAACAGTAACATTTGTAAACTTTCTGAACTTAAATAAATTCAGAAGATTACCCGGAAGAAACGGCTGTGTAGCGACATGGCCGCCTTTTTTGCAAAATAGTTTTATATTTTCATTGTTTTGCTTTATTTATTTCTGTTGTATGCTGTACAATTCAGAAAATCAGTTCAGAGAAGTTTTATAGATTTATTGTATCTTTTTTAACGAATAATACGATTTTCATTACCTTCAAACTATTAGGTAAGCGATATCTACGTAGGTATTGATCATAATTATTGCTGTCTTACTTTATTGACCTTTTAGTAGTTTACTCAAGGGATACTCAATCATAGTAATAGTGTACTATATATCACTACCATTACAAACGATGCACTTATGAGGTCAAATTATATAACTATGTCTGACTGGGCGCACTCTTCAATCACGCATCCTTATGGATAGATCTCATTTGTCAATGCTTAAACAAATATAGTTTTGCTGGCACAATCGACTTTATATTGAAAGAGTCAAGACTGATTTTAGATTTGACGAGATGGAATAATATTTGTGGTTTTAATTTAGAAGGGTTAGGATTTTGATGCAGGGGAGTGACCAAGAGGAATGTATCAGTGACAAATATGAGTAATGTTGCCGATTGTGAATCATTGCTGTATTCTAAGGAAGCAGTCGTTATTGGTGCACTAAGATGGTTAGTTGAATATATCATTTCAATTCAAATTCTTTTATTTAATACAAATATAGGACACACCAGACGTATTACATAAAAAAATAGAAAAAAAAATGTGTCACAAATTAAACATGCAAGTAAAGAACAGCAAGTAAATTAATGACATCGCATAATTCTATTGATGCTAGTGAGGCTATCGTCTTTACACAAGATTTATATCATTAAAGCTTTCTCCGAATAGCAAAAAGATTTAAATCAATTGGCAAAATTAAACCGTAATGATGGACTTCCGCTGCTTAAAACCTGCGCCTTTGGAACTCTCCTAGATATAAATCAGAGAACGTTATATCTGGTATTTCAAGTGTAAAAAGAATGTATATTCCCACCAACTTCAATAGAATATTCGCTCAGTTATTTTAAAATTGATTGACTTTAAGGTCAATTATAAAACGAGTTTACAAACGTGTACCAAAATTATTAATACGGTTTTTTTAAATTATTAATCTCATTAAGAGAAAACTGAATAAGAACGCTCAAAAAAACATTTTCACAAAAAATATCAGTTTTATTTACTTCTATAGGTACATAACAAAATACAAACGATTAAATGAAAAACATTACATACACTGCTGCCATGCGTTCGGCAATTTTATTTTCGAATTTAGGCACTATTATATATAAATTAGTACCTAGTTTTTAATAATAAATAAAATAGACTTTTCATCAACGAATGTGCAAAAATCTTCATTATGAATTGCAACTGTTATCATAAATTGTGCTCGTAATAATCTGTAAACTAATTTCGGTTGCATCCCGATGTCACATTTTCCATTTTGTCAACCCCCTAAATATTATGACACATTTTAATTACGTTTCGCGGGCGCCATTTTAAATTTTAAACTTAATCCGCTTACGGTGGCGTTAATGCTGAGTTGGAATTGTGGGATAGTGATGTGGCTAATGAATTATGATAGTCGAACGTATATCGATAAAATTCAAATAAAGCTCAGCTCTATATACATATACTTAAATACTTTATTGCATTACTAACAATTTTCATACATACACAGAAGCTAGAAAAAGTTAAGATAGCAATCAGTATCTATACTGATGACTATACTTGCAGTATGTTACTGATCGATATATGGATAAAAAGTAGTGTATATTAATTTGTACATTCAGTATCTTTATAATAAAATCTTTTCAAATCACCTATCGGAATTTCCTTGTACAGTATAACATAGATTATTTATCAGGAAAAGTCAACCAACCATTGAAATAATATGTCTTATAATAAAACGAAGAGTATAGCTGGTACTTGGTTTAAACAAGTTTTATTTCGTTTCACGTATTATTCTTGACTTATAACTCTACTAAATACTTACCTAGAAAATATTTGAGCAATTTGACTACAAATCACAATCCAGTAAATGTTTGTTATCTATTTCAATAAATACCATAAAATCTACAATGGCTCATCCCTATAATACGTTGACAATACTAACCACAATTAACAGTGAATAATCCGGACAGGTTTCTTATTAAAGCCATTTGTCACTTGAGGATTAGCGTGAATTATCGGTGGCACATCACTATTGTTAATTATAGCAACTAGGAAATTCTTATTCGCTGAATGAAGATGAAAATTTAATGAATGAGAAAACTTATGAATGTGAATTCTTTTACTAGTAATCTTTAACTGTCTTTTTTTCTGAAATCAGTGTTCAATTAAAATAGTTTTTATGCACTATTCACTATTCTTTATTTTTATCTATCAATTTGTCGGGCGCAATGAGATAGATAGATACAGTATTTCTTTATACGCTCAGCCTAACTTGGAATATTATTAGTCCATGTATCAATGTGTAGGTTTTTTTTTTAAGAAAAATATTAATAAAATGATATCTTTTGCAAGAAAAATGTTAATAACTTTATTCCAAATCCATTAATGCGAACGAACGAAGAAACATACATGCAGATTGCGGACAGATACGTAGGTAGGTATATAGAGTCGGTAGTTTGAGTGGGGTGAAAAAGATTAAATATTGCCCCCTTTAATCCCCAGTATTTAGTGACTTTGCGATATTACATTGCATGCAGGGGATTTAGGTTTTACCAGAGTAGGTAATTAATTCTTTGCATTGGTGAAGTGACAAAATCTTATCTTAAAAAAATATGTCATTACGTTATTTATTATGTATATAATTTATGTTATTCAATCTCAATAAATGTGTAATGTAAACAGAAACCTACTTTGAGCAAATTTACAGGCAGGTAAAAAAGTTGACCGACCATTTTTAAAAACAAAACAACTTTTGAAAATTAATTCGACTAAAAAGTGTCCATAACCTATAGATATCCCAAATCACCCAGATTAAAAAACTACATTCGGCTTACATTTTATTTATCCTATTTTATTTACTAAATAACCCTAAATAGCACTTTAAAAAATCTTCACTTTAAAATTTATAATCGTGTCATACAAACGTTTTTTTTATCATAAAATAGATCAACCAGAATATAAATGACAAGGGGACACTATCTAAATAATATCATATTGCGCGCCAAATGTAGACAGGCGCAATGCATTCACACAATGCCTTATAAATAGCACTCATCAATTATCTTCTTGTTTGGGAATTTTTACTAATTAAGAATTTATTCACACAAAATGGGAGGAATTGAGCGATAAATATTAAGTTTCATAATAAAGTGGCTGGTTATATGATGGATAATATTAAATGTTCGTTTTAATTATGAAAACTGTGTTTTGTTTAGATAAAGTATCCTATTGATTTTAGGTCAACTGTCAGCATGGCAATGTGTCACTAATTGAGGTAAAGAGTTACGTAAGTAATAATTATAAAAATATTGAGTAAAATTGCATTTAATAGATAAAAAGTAATTGTGTAAGTGCATAGAAAAAATAAATATAATATCAAGAATTACAAGATATTCATTTACATATATATTTACCATTAAGATAACTAAGTTAAATAATCTAATACAGTTAACTAAGAATTACTCCTGCTTATAAAGTTTCAAATAACTAATCATAGCAATAAGCGCCTACAAAAATTTAACAGGAATAGTTTCCTTAATACACCTTTGCATTATCCTCAATAAATAAATAAAAATGAATTGAAAATAAACATATGGTAGAACTTTTTAGTGTCAAAATGTCTAGGAGATTGATTCCTTTTCTTTTTACAAGGAAAGTTCAAGTCTTTAAGATATTTTTATAAAATTGAAGTGTACTATCATTGTCGTCTTTATATCTTTATATTGAAAGAAATCTTTTGAGTGTTTCTACATAAGATTTAAAACTATTTTATGAAAAATTGATACACTACTTGAAATGCTATTGATAAATTCAAATCTGCTACCGCCAACGTCCATACCATGTTGAATACACCGGTTCTCGTCCGATCACCGAAGTTAAGCAACATCGGGCGCGGTCAGTACTTGGATGGGTGACCGCCTGGGAACACCGCGTGATGTTGGCTTTTTACTTTTTTTTTTGCTGTTGGTTATTTACTATTAGCAATATTAGCAACCTATCAACATCAAATTCATAAATTATACAAGAAACAAATTGAGATTTATTTTACACTAACTGTTTTCCTGTACTTCGCCCGCGTAAATAATAATATCCTGTGTCACCTGCGATTTGTATGTATTTTGACCAGAAATGTACAAAATACCCTGTACAAAGTATCTGGAATACAAGATACAAAATACTTTTAAATTAAGTATTTCAGATACCAGATACAAAATACTTTCGCGAAAAGTATTTGACATACTAGATACAAAATAGGTATCTTATAGATACTTTTTATAAATACAAATACTTTTCTAAAAAAAGATTTGAATTTAAGTTTGTTTATTAAAGACCACAAAAACCTAAATCTTAGACCAGATGGTTCCAGGGACAAAGTGGATTTTTTAAGCATTTTTCATTAGAAACAATTTTTGTAAGCTTTTATTTAGTTTTCTGTGTTTGTACTCAAATCTTACAAGCTAAATTTCACCCACTTTTCCTCCGTTTTATTTGTTTGTCAATCACAATGTAACATATAAAAATGCAAATATTTAATACATCAGGTTTAAATTATTTTAAATGTTTTAGTTCCTTTTTAATAATATTTTTTTTCAATATAGCATTGTGAATGAAAATTGCTGAAATATAACAACAAGAATAATTATTTAAATTTTATTATAAAATTCTTATTTATTTAAAAAGCTGGTTTTACGTACGACGTAAAATTACGGAGAACTGAAAATTCATTTTTTCCTAGTGAGATGAAGAGAATGGGTAAAAATAAATACAGTACTTGGTTTTTAAAATTAATGGCGTGACTTGTGACGAGGTGAATGTTCGATAGTATGTAACGGAACGTATATTAACTTTTTTTGCAGAACTACCGAAAATTATGCCCCTTTAGTGTGTTAAGCTAATTTGAAAATTTTTAGTAGAAAATACTTAGCTTCTGTGGTTGATTATAGTACGTTGGTTTGTAGGAAAGGCTTATAATACGTAGATGTACCTAAAAAGACGTAGAGTTGGTATTGCTGGTACTGTTGGTAATGCGCCATTAGTTACCATCTGATCGGATAAATCCGGTCCCAACCGGATTTGAAGTATTAATTAAGTCTTTATCTATGATATTTCCGTTTTTAATAAAATAAATGAAGCTTTATTTTCTTATTTCTATTAATCAAAGTAATCACCCATGTAATCAATACATCTTTGCCAACGCATTGGTAGCTTAATGATGCCTTCTTAAAGAAATCAGCTGGACGGGAGGCAACAAATACTTCAAAGGCATTTTGTACTGCCTCTCGGGAAATTTTTTTTTTCCCGCTAAGACGTTATCCAAATTCTGGAAGAATTAGAAGTCTGTAGGCGCATGGTCTGTTAAGTACGGCGGATGACGGAGAACTTCAAACCCCAGCTCTTGTAGCTTGGGTACCGCCAATTGTGTAGTATGAGGTCGTACGTGGTCGTGCAGGAGCAGTGGAACCGAACGATTGACAAAACCTGGTTGGAGTTGTGCCAGCTTCTCCGTCATTGTGTTCAGTTCTTCACAATACACACAGTAAATCTGCAGTAATGCTCGTCCTGTTTGGTAAGAAGCTGTGATGAAATCCGCGTTAGACCATCAAACAGCAACCTTTTCGTAAACCAATAACGGGCAAACCAATAACGGGTGGTGCGTTCGTTTGTAGTGTTCGCTCTGCAAACGTTGTAATGTTGCGTGCCGTTTTGCTGGCACGATGGCACACATACTCCATAATTACTCGAATTTTTAACTTATCCATGACGACGAAAAATATTCAAATGCATTGAAAACAAAACACTTACTATTGAACAAATGACGATTTTAGAAAAAATAATTTGATATTAGAATTATCAGCCAAAAAAAAAATAGTTTGATTTTAAATGGCTAGTACAGCAGAACGGCAATTACATAGGTAAAGACCTAATATTAAGACAGGACTCCGCCCATTTTTTTGTTGTTTCTCAATAAAGATCCCTTGAATTAAATGGTTACTTATTAAAGCAAAATCTACTATACGATTACATCACAGATTGTGTTGTATTTTTGAAAAATAAAGGAGTATTAATTGACGATGTCAAAGAAATTATTTGAAGATTTTTTTCTATTAACAAATTTATTTTTATGACGAATTAGTTGAAAAGCAGTGGGTAATTATTTTCAATATATGCAATGACAGCACTCGTTTCCGAACTACTGAAGATTTGTCAGTATTTTTTTGTATTATGCCTCATAATGCGAATATTGATTTTTTTTTCGCTCATGAATATGCAGTGGTCAAAAGATAGAAAAAGATTAACTCAATAAAGGCAATGTTGCTTTGCTCACGGGATATAATTTCAAGCATTTGCCATGTATCGAATTTCACAGTGAAATTTCTTTAAAAATAAACTTTTTGAATGCTGTTGTTAGTGGAAAAAGTATAATGTGCAAAAAAAATAATAAAATTTAATAATGAGTTTAATTGATATACTGAGTTTTTTTATAGCATATAACCGGGTTTTACATAAATCAAGATTTTTTATTGCTTGTAACTGGTTATTCGATTTCAAGCCCTAAGCGCCATCTATCAATTTTTACTAGGGAGGGTGTATTACACCGGTATAACCGTACGTTCAGATCTACGCATTTACTTTTTAAATGACACCAACAATGTTTGGATTCGAGTTATTTTTAACTAAATATTCATTGCGTTGATAATTGAACACTTTCTTTTTGTAAATATGTATGTTTTAGGCAAATAATGTTTTGTGATATTTATAAAAAGTAAGAAATAATCTTTTTATAAAGTATTTTATCAGAAAAAGTATTTAAAAGATACTAAGATACTAAACAAAAGTATTTAAATACAAGATACAAAATACTTCCTAAAAAAAGTATTTTAGATACAAGATGAAAATACGTATTTTGTATCTTGTATCTGTATTTCAAATACTTGTATCTAAGATAAGTCACATCTCTGATTTTGACTAGGTATATTTAGTTGAAATAGTCGTCATATAGAATTAACATTTAACTAAAAATATATGTCATACGTATTTCAAAAAATTATAAATCTATACAAACACACGACACAAACTTTTCATTCCACTTCACTACATAGTATAAAACAAAGTCGCTTTCTCTGGTCCTTATATCCTTATGTATGCTTAAATCTTTAAAACTACGCAACGGATTTTGATGCGGTTGTTTTTGATAATTGTGTTGCAAAAGGAAGGTTTTTATGTATAATACAAGACCACGCGTGCGAAGCCGCTGGTGGAAAGCTAGTTAACAATAATTTTGGCCTGTAGCCCTAGGAGATAATTTTTAAATGGGTCATGTATTTGCATAACCTAATGCAAACGAAACACCAACCAAACTACTAAAAACATTACTCTTTATTAATATTAAATTTAGAAAGCCCCGCCAAATAAACAGATGTAACTTTTTTTTTTCAATTTTTAAGTTGGTTAAAAATCATTTATTTTATGTACATTATTTCGACTCCTCTGTCGCCAACGTCCGTACTATGTCGAATACACTGGTTCTCGTGCAATCACCGAATTAAGAATCAGCGCAAACATCGGGCGTGGTCAATACTTGGATGGGTGACCGCCTGGGAACACCGCGTGATGTTGGTTTTATATTTTTTAAGATTTTTTTTGTTTGTTGAAAACCATGCTATTATTTTTAATTTCCTATTAATTGATGGCACCAATAAATTTGCATTCATTTTCTAGTCTAATACACTGTGGTTCATACAATGTTTTTTCTGTACCATCTATTTAAATAGTTGACATCTAAAGGGTGACTTAAGGTGATTCTAAAAATTTATGATTATACAAAATATTGTTATCAATAAATAAGTAAACCATTAATAGACATAACTTTTACAGTAAAAATATATCCAAATCTATACATGCAGTAAATATTGGTAATATATTAAGGTAAATGAAAGTGTGATGTCATTATAAATTGCTAATGACAATATTGAATAAAAAGAAAAACAATGCAGTGGATGAAGTGTGTGAAAAACACCTATCTCATCATACGGTGATCATAAATCAAAGTGAAAATAATGACTTAATTACAGTTTTAGGTGAATAACTCTTAAATTCCGACGCTGTAAAACCATTAACAGACAGCCATTACCAAAATGACCTAACGCAATCACGATGTCGTATCGTCAGGCGTCACTGTAACTAGCCACTCGGAACCCTTGTTAATGTTGCTGATATTAAGATACGGCTAATCCGCACATAACTTAGGCTCAAGATCGTTAAACGCGGTTTAGACGCCACTGACCATTGTCCTGCGTTTAATTTAAACTGGAAACGGTGCCGGGAGCGAGCCTGTAATGATTTTACTAGTCCCCTAACTGATTCTCATTCCCAATCCCTGAACTATCATATAAACCTTTACCTTGATCACATTAAGGTTGATATTAGTGTGTTTGAATGTAACAATATTGTTGTCCTAAGGTGTCGTAAGATTTTATGCGCGAATATCTTTATGCAAACAGGTCCTATGGGCCGAGTTTCTGGTTTTTGAAGCTATTGAAATACGGCCCGTCTCTCGTGTGGCCTCGTTTAGTTATGATGTCATAACCGGGATTACAATTTGGTTGATGTCCGTTTCTAATGATCGTTCGTAATGAAATTGCCTCTATTTGACGGATCCTGACACTGTATCACTAAATCCTATTACGTAACCACCCATAATAGGAGTATGAGTGTTCCTGTCATATTATTTAAAGTAAGCTTTCTGATAGTTATTTACAATCGAAAGCACTGCAGGTTATATAAAGTTTTCTTTTTTTAAATCATAAAGTTTCAAAGTTTATTGCGGTAATTCTTAAAGGTAATTCTTCAAAGTAGGTATTGAGTTGAGTGCATGGTTAACTAATAATTGCATATCAGTATAATGTAAGTTTTAAAGCAAATTTAAGAGTGAAATACTAAATGGATTCGGTGTCATTTTTTGGCTATATTGAATTATATTTACAATATGTAAAATGAATTTACATATTTGAAATTATATTTCAAATATGTAAATTCATTGATTACAAATATATAAATAACATATCGCTCAAACCAATTAGCCTTTCATAATCGCAACATATTGTTCCAAATATGTATACAATTTAAATATCAAGTACTTGAGATTTTCATATAAAATTCTTGAAAAAAAATTAAATTGTTTTGAGGACCATCAGCCTGGTAGAAGTAATAAAACTATTTCAAATAGCGACTTTGTTTTACATTCAGTAAGTTATGAATTATATAACAAGAAAACATACAGAAGCGACGATAATTAATCATAATATATATAATAAGGAGAATACGTGTAATGACTCGTCGCAGTTCTCTTAAGAAAAATCATGTTAATTAGTGAAATTGATGAGAGGGCGAGGACGGTGTGCAGCGGAGCGGAACCAAGGGGGTGACGACGCTTTCAATATTAGTGACGGTTGGATCAAATCCCTATAAGGATTTTATATTCAAAGTTAAATTTAAATGAAAATTACCAAAACAATATCCAACAAAATGAAATTAATTTTTACTTTATTTTGACATATTTTTAGGAAACGAGAACATACCTTTTTGGACATGTTTTATGATAACGCGGTAAGTGCGATACCCATAAACATGATTTTATTTAAAAAAAATTGTTATAATTTTTATTTTTCTGCGAATAATTACTGTATTATTTTATTTAAAGATTAACAAAAATCTAAACAAAAAAACTAACAATTAGATGCAATATTTACGTAGGTGCATAAAATTTTGTTTGTTAAATTTGTTTTGTTAAATTTCGTACGTAACTTGGGCCATCATAAAATATGAACAAATCCACTTTTTTATTTTGCGAAATCAATAAATTACGGTGCATATTATGTCGCAGGACGTTACACATCTGTACATTTTTTTACATAGTAATGACGTGGCGTGTCTCCTCCTCAACTTTATATTTATAAATAGAAGCAAAGAAAAATACGCATCTAATATTTTTCTATTATATGACTGACGACGGCATGAATAGAATTTCTGTTTTAACCTAGGCAGAATAAAATAAGTAATGAACCACGACGAAGTAAAACACTAGTGCGCGTAGTGTATGTTATACGGTCGCAGTTCGCACGCGCTATTAGCAGCGGTAATTCTAATTAAAATGTACCTTCATAATTAAAAAGGGACAACAAAAAGTCAAAGGACACGGGTCCCACAACAGAAACATTTAAATAAATAAATATGTACACACACTTACCCTGGACTTACTTAAATATAATATACCTTTATTAATTAATTAAATATAAATTGTATGACAAACAATATTACTGTCTTATATTTTGTTTTATTTTCTATCAAGTATTTTTAGGTAGGTTTTAAGATAAAAGCATGGCCACATAACGCCTAGTTGAAATAGCTCTGCAATTTCTACTGAAATCCGAAACGAAATGCTAAGTCGATAATTTTAAGCAAAATAATACAGCCAAGACAAAAGTTAAACAAAATTAGTAATATTCTGCGATATTTACTAAACATAATAGCATAATAAAGTTGTCTGTGTTAAATATAGCGCTAAAATATTTTGATTATAAAATTCTCGCGAACATTGTTGTCTAAATTTTCTACATGGATGAGCAGATTTGGTGTTTTTTTTTATATATGCGTAAAATTTTGAAAATGTATAAAAACAGTGTAGTAATTTAACAAAAAAAAAAATAAAACAAAAACAATAAGCCAACATCACGCGGTGTTCCCAGGCGGTCACCCATCCAAGTACTGACCGCGCCCGATGTTGCTTAACTTCGGTGATCGGACGAGAACCGGTGTATTCAACATGATATGGACGTTGGCGATTGCAGATTTGAAATTAAAGTTCTTTATCAATATATTTACTAGGTACCAACTTTTGAAAAAAAAACAGATAAAATAAAATCGCTTTGATGATGTCAGAAATATTATTATATTATTTTCAATTATTTTACAGTATACATTTGACTTTGAATAAATTTAATTTAATAAATGTAATGAATTTGTGTTAC
Source organism: Diatraea saccharalis (assembly GCA_918026875.4). Classification (NCBI taxonomy): domain Eukaryota; kingdom Metazoa; phylum Arthropoda; class Insecta; order Lepidoptera; family Crambidae; genus Diatraea; species Diatraea saccharalis. The sequence goes on along the minus strand of OU893336.1, from coordinate 28,356,108 downwards.
ATCTTTTTATTCTTTTAATTTTTTTATAGGACAAATTTAAAATATACAAATCACTTTCAGCCGGTTTCTGAATTAAGAAAAGTACAAAATCTCAACTGAATATTCTAATTTTTTTACGTTTCTCAAGTCAAAAGTTTTAATATTATTAAACTACTATCAACTGATCGTTTAAAAAACTTAAATTAGATCGAAAACCGATGTTTAAGTAACGTTAAAGTTTCAAGAACCGGGGTGTTTCCATTCACGGCCCATCACTTATATAATAAGTCCGTCAGTCCATCTGTCTGTGATAACTAGACAGTTGGAGTTTTCACATATTATGCTTTCTGGTGCAGTTATAACAACAATTACTCAAAACAGAATAAAATAAATATTTGAGGGGGCTCATATACTTTACCAGTGTACATTTTTTTTGGGTTTTTATATATATAATGGTATGGAACCCTTCGTGCGAGAGATCGACTCGCATTCGGGCGGGTTTTTTCGTTATTTCCGATATTAATGGATTGAAAAGACAGAGAAAAAATGCAGATATATTTGCAGTTATGAATACAATATCAAAAGTGCATTGATTATGGAATTCCCTGTAGATAATTTAAATTACTGAGTAACGACCGCTTTTAATGTTTCACCTATCATTTAGGCACAAATTATATTGTTGGTAGTTAACAAATATTATCTGAAATCATACCCTTTATCAAGTATTCTTAATAACGAAAGCGTTGAAAGTTACAACCCAATCAATAAAAAAAGCCCTTCCAAACATTAACAACAAATTCGACTAATCCTAACACCAACAGCACGCCTCCGACGGTTCCCTACACGTTTTCTATGTCGGCACGTGGCGAAGATTGTCCCCTGTTCCCAGTAATCAATTGTCCTCAAATTTTCTCTATTTCTGACCAGTAGCCTGAGTAATTGCTTTAATTTTTGTTTGTGCTGTGTTTTGTTTTGTGTAGCTGCGGTCGTGTCCGTATTGGGGTTTATCGATGCAAGAAAGCCTATCGTAAAAAGGAAACATCATTTTATTTTTGTATTACAACTACAGTAGGTAATATATTTTATTCGGTATTTATTTTATGGTAGGCTAATGAGTTAATTTATCATGTTAAAAATGTTCAATAAGCATGTTCACGTGATATTTTCAAGTGCTGATTCTCCGTCTGAAATTGTTATATATAAAATCCATAAATTTTATTGTTTTGAAGTGTAATGTAATGACCTTGTACATTGCATTGGAATTTTTCATAACAAATCCATAGTAAAATTACAAATATACCAAATCTTGTCACTCAATTAGAACAATGACGTAATTGCAAAGGTAAAAAATAAAGGCATAATTCAGTGATTAATTTTATAAATTCTCGCAAATTCCGTGAGATTGTATTGAAATGTAATGACCTTGTATATTGCATTGGAATTTTCCATTACAATTCTATAGATAAATTGCAAATATACCTAATCTTGTCACTCAAAACAATAACGTAATTTCTGCTTCTTGGTTCGGTGAGAAATAATATTATAATATTAGAATTTTATCCATAACATCTATACTTAAGGATTTATAATTTAATGCTTATGATGACATAATTGGTTGGGTTGTATAAGTCTTGTTATGTCTTAGGCTTACTGTTATTTTTATTGTGCGCAACTTTTTGGACGGATTTATTATAAATGTAATAATGTTTTTTGTTTTTTATGTTGGAATGGCTGTTGTTGTCTCGAGTTAATAAATAAAAATAAAATAAAAAAATAACGTAATTGCAAAGGTTAATAAATAAAGGCATCATTCTAATTCCTTAACATTGAAGTGAATTGTAAATAAATAACGTTTCCTTACAGAAACAAATACCAAAAAATTAGATAACATTATCCATTTTTAAAGTTATGTAGATTTGTTTTTATTTGTATTGGATACAGTCCCGATGTGTGTACGTCTGTGAAGTATACACAAGTTAGTTTATGCACCAAATGTATCACCACAATAATTCTCTTCAGACAACACGCATCAAGGTAATCATACGAAACGGCTCCCGCAAACTATGAGAATAAATAAAGACAGAATATATTGGCATCCATTGCTCTTTAACGTATCACAGCGGGATGGTTATGGGCCAAGTTGAAAAGCGACTTGACACTAACCAACTAAACTATGCAGTTTAATATCAGGTTGTTGATACCTTAACCCGTGAACGTAGAGGTGATAATGCTGAAGCGAGACTTAAAATGGGATTGCACTGAAAGTTGCATGGGATATAATGTGAGCTATCCATAACGTATTGTGTTTTGATTGCCAACGTCAGTTCGGTGGATAGTTTGGACGGATGGTGTTTTTGCGCACTACCGAAATGAGATGGCAGTAAGTTATAAAGTAAAATTTGTCGAAAACTTAAAAGATATCCATCAACATATGTTAACAATGGGGAATTTTAATTTAATAAAAATCATGTAATCTGTATCATAATTGATAAGCTGTGCGTTAGAATGATGATGTACAGAAATCATATTAGAAGTGACGTCTCTTTAATACTTCAGAAGCGTGTTCACCGTATCGAGTCTTCTTTACTCAGGTTCCTCAATATATTGACAATATTTTTTTTAACATACATAAGTTACTGCTTCTTCATTTACGTCGGTAATATCTGTGATATGAGAGTAGGAAACGGTTATGTCTAGACATTGCGAAGTTCAAACGACAGTAAGCGTTGCCGCTTGCTCCACTTACTTGCTTTATTGTCTTCAGGAGCTTCATCATCCGTGACGTAATCGATATTATATGATTCATGGATTTACGCATGTGTACAAATTATTCGATAACGCTACAACAGGCCTATATTGTTATTAACTGATTGATATGAGATATGCGGAAAGTCAGGGTCGTATAGGTCTTTATCATTGTCAATAAACATGAAATCTAGAAGATAGTAAAAAAAGAAATATATTTTTTTAAATAAAATAAATTTGCCAATACAGGAAAACTTAATAATTTAATCAATACATTATCATGATCTTAAAGTTAAACTTGATAAAGAGCTGCCACAATTCAACGGTAATACTAAAGCACCCAGACACAAAAGACTACCCCAGCACGCAAGTATCGTTTTAGATCAAACACGTGATAATGGCTATAAGAGGGCCCCTATTATTTCGTACAATAAAAGTGAAGTGCCGACATATTCCGAATTCTAGTGCAGGCTCGCTGTTGCAACACTGGCCAAAAACCACCCTCTAATAATCAATACTAATCCTTATACAGCTGATGATAAAACAGAAAATACAAGCACAAATAGAGATACTGCCAAAATGGAAGCGACAATGTTAGTCAACATGATCTTGAACCTTTATCATATTACTATACAGATTAAATTCGATAAACTAGTGAAGTAGCTGGTGAAAGATTTAAGGGTGAACATGGGCAAATAATGTAGGTATCACAAGCAATGAAAAGGTCGGTAGGCACAGAGATACGGACTAATGGTGATTGAGAAAAATATTGCCGCAGCCACAATTCGCGGTTATGTCTTCATGAATATTGAAGATATTGTGATGTTTTTATTTGATTACGCTTTTAGTGTTCCGATGACGGCGTCGTAAATAACGAGTATGTGATGTCAGTTTTATTGTGAAAGATGGAATTGTTATTATTTTTTTGATATTTATCTAAAAGAATTCCATTTGTTGTTGAATGCGAAAATAGAATCGCGGAGTTTTCATAAGTTATTATTATTAGACATATATTTTCATATTTTTGTGTAAGAATCTTGTCACCGCCCATTCTTTAGTCGTTCTTTCGTATTCATTTAAGAAAATTATGGTTGATTTATAGATAAAAATATAATTAAACTATCTTAGAGCACTGCTTTTCTAACAGATTTTCAAAATAGACGTTAACAAAGCTGCAACCGAATTGCGAAATGCCATAATCAGTCACCGTAATGCATGGGTATTAATTACCGGATTGCTTACGGTATGGTGACGACGACGCGACACTTTGTCATAAAATTTATTCACCCCTTTCCTAGCTAGTTGACTGGATATGAACGTGGATACGGAGGGCAATATACAGCAATTAATGTTTTTAAAATAAATATTTATTTGTACTTAGGAAATACAAGATAGAGGTAGGGCTCGTGTCAAAGAAAAGTTTAAAATTTTCATTATTCAAATTGGTATTTCGATTCTTTTGAATCATAAAATTATCCAATAGGATTATATTCTAATTCTATGTTTTTCTGTACCTTTAAGATGAATGAAATAAGACTTAAATACTAAATTTGATTTGAACTTGTTTCAATAAACTGTCTCATATTTTGATGGAACAACTATTTGGCATAACTCATTGTCAATTTTAATTTTATGTGGGTACTGATCATTTTTTAATTGAGTTGATTTGTTGTTGTTGAGTTCCATTTAAAACCTTAATGTTAGGTGATAAGGGAATTATCAATAAGTATTATGTATTTTAGTAATTGTAATCTAATTACAAACATTATCATGGTTATTATTTCAATTAATCGTCCCCAAATTGGTATCTTTTTTCTAATCCCCTTTAGAAATTTGAAGAATCGGTGTTATCTAAAATCTGGTGTCAGCAAACACTGCCATATGTGAGTGTACGAATAGACGTCAGGGTACAATGATGTACGAAGAGTGTAAATGGACAGGCCATTCTTTATCGTCGTCCAAACCGTTGGAAAAAAAAATCATCTTTCTAACCGAATAAATTTTGAATTAAGTTTCGAAGCAATCGTCACATCAAATACAGAGAAAAAAAAAGAACTTTAAACTATTACTATATCGAAAGACAAATTAAAAATACACACTTTAATCCAATGTTCTCGTACTCATAAATTATGTTGTAGCATTCCTATTATTGGTTACCGTTTATCAAGATATAAATTCGTATTTCATTATTCACATTTTAAAAAATGTGATTCGATTTTATGACTGAGCGATCAGAATGCTTAGTGTAAGTTTTTTTGATGTTTACGTTCACTGTCGATCGTGAGCGCGTTAAGATTTTAGTACAGAATCCGGTACAGCGCCTCTAGCGGTAACTACCAAGAAGTATAAATCTCCATACAAATTCTTAACGCGCTCACTAGTGAACGCGTTAATAAACGAAAACTTACACTGCAAATAAATGTAGTTACACATAGGTATAGGCAAGTACTTAGAATCCGAAAGTATCCTCACGCGCGCACTTTCAAGTTCCGAACCCGGTGAAAAAATGATATTAAATATTTAATATTTTTTGTGTTACGATCACAAGCTTTCGTACATCGTTGTAGAACTTGACACCCTGCAGCATAGGGTGAATATATTACGGATTCCAATTCGAAAATTGTCAAACCTAATATCGAGTGAGCTTTGGACAATCGAATTTGTCCATAATGGAATTACTGTTTGATTATTTCCTATTAGTTATATGGTAAACATTGGCGTTTGTTGGAGTGTATTGAATCTAGCGAAAATCAATTGACCAATCGGAAATCCAAATAGCTTGTAAGACTGATTTATAAAATAGTGTTATGTCAGACCTATATGAAGTCGATTTTATAAATTAATAAAAATACCGAATTCTTATAATTTAGAGAAGAATAAATATGTAATTTTTAATCAATTACATACATTAATTTTAATGAAATATCCGCTATCTACCTATTAGTTGCTATCAAATCGAAGCCATGAACCATAAAAACCAGAAAAAGACAAAATACACATGTATGTTCAATTTCAAATTGTCTTTTTTTACGCAAATTAAGTTTTCGCAAGTGAAAAAAGTTTTCGATTCGGATTTTCTTTTTTACTTTATAGAATCGTGATAAATCAATAGGGATGATGACTAATTTTAGTTTGTTTGTCCGTCAGGTAAGGTGTTAAAAAATATTAAACACGTATTTTTTTATTTTTTTCGTAACCATAAAATTACGGCGTTACATGGAGTTGAAATTTCGCATGACGTCACGTTAGAGTACGTTTTCTACTCAACTTGTGACGTAGCGAGCCCCCACTCCTAAACTTTAATGCCTGTTATCTAAGCTATTTGTTGCTTAATTGAAGTAAAAAAAATACGTATTATTGGCCGATATCAAAACTTGGGACGATGCATTGATTTAAACCAATATTACTTGATAAATACTTTATTTCACACTGACTCGCCATTTATCGGTGTTACATTTCTGCCATCTTTTATTCTATTGCCAACAATAAAAAAACAATACTGTCATAGTTTTTCCGCAAGATGTCGTTTTCAATACAATCAATGTTCTAATTTTCGAGTTTCTTACATTTAGGTTTGTAAATTATTAAATTGAGTTTGTTTAATCATAATTACCTTTTTGAAATACATAAACATATAGTTGAACGACATTAGAAGTTACTTTTTATAATTAGTACCCTTTTATAACATTGTATACTTAAATTAATATCCTACTTTTAATACGCAGTGATCAATATTAATCCTTTATTTGTAACAATATTAATAAAATACAATAAGTAATAATAATCTGTACTGTTTACGAATACAAATACATGAATATGTGCAATCATGGAAATTACGTGTTTTAATACCTTGTAATATTTCGTACAATTATATTCTCAAGTCAATACTACGCTTATTAATTACAGTCATCGTTATTTAACAAGTATTTATCTATTAATCAAAGTAATAAGTATAACTATATTAATAATAGGCTTACAGCTCGGCCTTCCTGTTGGTAGCGAGTCCTCTCGCTAATGAAGTAGGTACACACGGCTACAGATCAGGCACAATACTTCAAACCTCCATCTCGTTGGTCGCAAACTCCATCTTCAATGCTTCAAAGCTCAAAATCAAGTGGAGAAATCAGACGAACCCGCATAATTCGTGCTGTTGACTGTACTTGTCCAGTAATTCCGTTTATCAATAATTAAGTAATATTTAATTATTTATTTAATAATAAAGAAAAATTGAAATTATAACATTTGATTAAACTAATAATACTGGATATTGTAGGTACTGAACTAATATCATACAAATAGGGCGGAGCACTATGACTTGAAAGATTGAAAATTATTATGTAAATCAATTTCAGGCACAGATACCACTCTATTGTGAAGTTGAGTACAAAAGCGTAATTATTTTAGAAATAACTATTATTATTAAAATATCATCACTAATCTAATATCAGACGATTCAAATTAAAGTATATAAAAGTAACCACATATTTATTCTTCTAGTTTTCTATTTGAATAATAGCAATAATAATTATCTAGGTAATCATTTAGTACCTCATTCCAAATAAAGTTATCCTTAATAAGAATAATAAACCATTTGTCACATAACCTCATTATTGCGACCTCTTTATTGCAAACTACAATGTACATATATATATTGATCGATGATCAATTACATTACAAAGCAGTCAACCGAAATTAACAAATAACACTTGCTCTTTTGATTTTTATAAACAAAATAAATGGGCAGCATTTACTTGTATGAAAGCGGATACTTGTATTATTATTAGAGTATAATTCACTTCTACCTCACCTCTTAGAATCTACCAACATACTCCTTTGGCATCAGTTACTTTATTTCACCTTAAATAATTTAATAAACATAGTTATTTTTTAAATGCAAATGAATACTCATTAGCTATTCCGAATGGGGATCAGATAGAATATTTTTTTATCTTCTTTATCTCCCTGACTGCCTATCTCATTATAGCAATCCAAATTCTGTCCACATTGATAATTATTATTTTAATACATCGATATGCGTTAGGATTTATGTAGTCACATTCTTGCAGTTGTACCCACCATCACATCTCATATAACTATCGTCGACCGCAACACATTACAATCTTAAAATCTAATCAGTATCTAAACCTACGCATGGGTGTACGTCAGTTTATCGAAAAATGCTAACTTTATCAATACCCCACGTGTTGTTGACTGTACACCAACAAGACGAGTTACATACGTTGAGTAGGTCATATTGTTGGATATCAAAATGCTAGCAGATCAAGGCTGTTTGGAATAATAAGAACTATCTTTTCAAAGTTATTTCAAATGGATATGCATGAAGTTTAGTTAAAACCAGTTTCGGAGTTTAATAATAATGATTTCAAGTATACGATATACATTGTAATGCGAGATGTCAACAAGACAAGCGAATACAATCTAACGACATTGCTACAAAATAAATAATTGAAGTTCGAACAGCGCTATGTACGCATTCGTTCGCTAAATAGGTAGCTGTTTACGACTAAGCAGCTTTGAGCAGGAATGTTTCTGCCGGTACTACGTCGCACCATAGCAGATATTCTTGATCCTTAATTTAATCAAAGCATTGACCATGGCTGATTGTTTCTAGAGGTACACGATAAAGTCTAGTCTCAATCTTTGTGGAAATTCGTGCTTGCCTTTCACTACTGATACTACAATAATTCCGTTTCATCTAGATTTTACAATACTACTAAGAGTTAATAGACTGAAAAATTTGAGTATGTCGAATATTTAACTAAAAGCATAGTCTTGACTAATCACCATAACACCCTTTTTTTTATATATAACTGGTCTAAGCCTCTTAACATAAAAATAATTTTTAAGTTTGTTGTGTTAAACGTACTTTGCAAAAAATTATACCTTGTTCCGAATCTTTCTACATTACTGCAACGTATCGTGTCAAAGAGACGAGTTTATAAATCAATGACCATACTATTTCCATTCATAATTTTGTAGTCCCATTCGAATCCATAAATAGTATTCATTCCTTACCGGACCTCCGACAGAACTATTTACATATATGTTGACTGTCAAGACCCTATACTTCAAACTGCGCGTAAGGTGCTCGATGCAATCTCAATCCGATTCACATGATGTCTCATAAAACTGCATTTTTCTTTTCCCTTATAATAACGGACCGGTAACAGTGATCTTTGCAATAACGATATATGGGTTTTCAATAAATGCCCTTAAAGAACAGATTGATTAATGGGACATTCTTCCACTACGTATCAATTTATCGTCTCCTTAGACGCTCAATATTAAGTCTCAAATTGGGGTTCAGTAGAGGTCGATAGAAAATACAAATAGGTAATTTTGTCACGTTGAAGGTACTCATTTTTTTTTTTTTTTTTTGTTGGTTACTAATTTAGGTTTTCAGTTTAGTAAGTGAACAGGCCTGCTCGACTTTAATAGAAGTAATCGTCACGCAAGCCTATTCTGCTAATATTTACATTATAATCGCATCTCAATGTAGTCTCAACTACTTACATTTTGCCATTGTGTTTACTTCCTGAAGTCCAATATTATTACGCCAGAATTAACAGAATTGTCATATTGAGTAACTAACGGTCAGTTACACAGTCGTCCATTAAAATTTTATCCTTAAAATTGTCCATTAAAAAAAATCTATTTAAAGCGACATTACCCATACAAATTTGACATTCAATAGAGCTTAAAAGCGTAATTAAGCTTTAAATGGGCGTTTGTGAAACTGACTCTAAGAGTAGTACATTTTTCTGACGTTACCACATCTAAGTTGGAACTTAATTAGTTTTATAAGATAACACAGAGTAACTGTTAGGGCTATGAAAAAAATCAAAATTCTAAGCCAACACAATCGAAACATACAGCCGTTTATGTAGATTTCCGTAAACTTTCAAAACTCGCAAGGGAATTAAAACCTACAGGGTACTTCCTGTAAACTCAGAATCTTTCATATAAAGCAACGTCTTATATCACACTAAAGAAAAATTACGAAGTCTGGTTATTATTTTTTTTTTTTTAACAAGAATCATGTTAATAAAATATTTTCAATAAATACCTACAAGTTTATATGGAATTATTGGTGTGCGAATCCAACCAGCACCTGGCCGGTTTGTATGCAGCACTGAACAGGCAGGTGACTTTCTCTCAATTCATGCATTTTACTGAAGACCTGAAACTCAGGTAGTCATTAGACAACATACATATAGGTACATTATGCAATTCCTTAATTGTATCACGGAAGTACTAAGGTGCACCAAAATAATACAATACCAAGATTGAGACACTATAGTAAAGGTAATTCTCTACATTGACCCAATTGAATCAACTGCGGGAGCTCAGATGTGGCGCCACCCTGAAAAAGGCATCGAAACCACTCAACCCCAGAGGTTGTTAAAATTGTTACCTGTAATATATTTTATCAAATCACTAGAGTTGACAATAAAAGTTAATTTTAACGAGCCCTGACTCATTTAATTGCCTCTTGAGCAATTATTCTAATAGCCCCTATCTACAAAATCTTTCATATATTTGCCAAATTCTTCTTCTTATCATTATATTAACATTAAACCTTATATCAAGACAGCTCTACATAAGTTAACTTAGGAAGTGTATTATAAATTATATCCCTGTCTTCACAATCACAAATTTTAGTACATTCTTTATTAACTATGTAAGCATTGCTTTCATTCTTTTAACCGAGTTAGGACTCTGGAACAATATCAGCATTGAAAGTTATCCTAGATTTATGAACCATTAACTGATCACAAAATACTCACCTATCTCATATAGTATTTCACACTTGGACTGATGCTATTTCACTTCCTCAATAAATTCCATTAACTAATAGGAACTCTTTTACTTACTAGACTCCCTGATTAGTAACCTCAATGCCACACAACCGTGACATCCCTGGTTGTTCTGACCAGTCTCCTTGCTCCGGCCTGACCCTCACACATAAGTCCTCCTGGTTACATTGCATGAATACCTATAATAAATTGCCACACATCTGTCACTTCCTGACCTTGACCCTCAAACCTGGGTACACATAGGTCCTCCTGGCCACGTCACCAGAATATATTATATTACCACACATCTGTCACTTCCTGACCTTGACCCTCAAACCTGGGTACACATAGGTCCTCCTGGCCACGTCGCCAGAATATATTATATTACCACACATCTGTTACTTCCTGACCTTGACCCTCTACCCTGGGTACACATAGGTCCTCCTGGCCACGTCGCCAGAATATATTATATTACCACACATCTGTCACTTCCTGACCTTGACCCTCAACCCTGGGTACACATAGGTCCTCCTGGCCACGTCACCAGAATATATTATATTACCACACATCTGTCACTTCCTGACCTTGACCCTCTACCCTGGGTACACATAGGTCTGTGACTAATGTTCCATAATATTCATGACATTCTATCTGTCATGATAGCTGAAATTGACAAATCACAGTTTAGTAAAACATTATTGAATTCAATAAATATGTCACTGTGCCATTTTATATTTTATTGTAGATACATACAACATACATAATTAAATAAATTTAAAAAAAAAGAAATACAACCAAAATATTCAATGTTGTAGGGTTAAAATAATATAATTTACTTTCCAATCTGATATTAGAAGTACACAAAAATATTACTCATCAGATAGATACATTGTTAACTTATTTCAACCAACATTTAAGTTGGTAATATATTGTAAGTATGAATATTAGAAAAAGTAATTCCAATTTAAGAAATCTAATCAAAAAGATCTGATTTATTTTATAAGTTTGGGGATATATTTCATTTCTTTCTTTCTTTTATTTATTTAGAATTAATTCCTCTATACATAGGGTAAGTTACCCAATTATTGGCACTTTAAGGATCACTAGCCAATGAAATTGTGATAAATAAATTTAATAAGTTATTTTATTTTAATAATTTATCAAGGTGACAGTAGTAGTTAATTATCGTATATAATAAATAAATTAATAAATGAAACGTGTGGTAGATACCTATTAAAAATGTTTTTATGCTATCTTTTCAAAAATAAGATTTTCCCAATTATTGGCATACTTTGGCCAATAATTTACACGGGGCTAGACCCATTTATTGTCATTTCAGATTGTGCAATAAATACAGAACAAGAATAAATTAAAAAGGCTGATAAATAGGTAATCACATTTATTTATGTAGAAAGATAGAACTGAATCTGCTTAGCAATCGTTTACTCTATTTAAATAAGTTGCAACACTGAGAAACTAGATGTTTTCTTATAATAACGTTTAAATCAGAGAGTTGCCAATAATTAGTGGGGTGTCAAAATAAGGTCAGTTTACCCTATATATTGTTCCAATAAAACTAAGTGCATGTTAAATTGCTATTAACATAGAAGATATTTATGTGAAAAGGGATAATGAAAAAAATAAACGAGTCATATTCGTTAATCGTGACAGCTATTATCACGATAATACTTTGAGCAATGGACGCACATTTATGAATTTGAATTGAATTCATCCATGGTAGGGTACGGGCACCAGTAGTCAGCCTTTTAGTGGAAAGCGCAAGTTTACATATGTATAGAAAATTATTCAAAACAATAATCAAAAACCTTTTATACTCATTCACTTAATCGTTTATTAAACTTTGTTACATAATCAACAGATATCATAATATTTTTTAATAAGTATTGAAAATAAAGTATTTATTAAAATAAGGCACATTTCCCCAGTACTCAGCCGTCACAACCCAGTACTCGGCCATATTACTACCAGTAGTCAGCCTCTCTTGAGATCATTAATTTCAAGCTTAATTATCTAGGAACTTAATCAACATTAAATTATAAGACCTTAGAAGGTACTCTTTTATCACAAGAAACTAAATTAAATTATTCGTCATTAATATCACTATTCAAAAAATCCTCAAGTTCTTTTTCATTTCTAAAGGTTTCTCTACGATTAGTAATTCTGTTTTCTTTATTAGTTTCTTTGGCAGGAGTTCCAGGCGTTATGAGTATATCACTGAGGATTTTAATCTTATTTGGTTTAATTTTCACTAAATCACAGTTAGTCTGCTCTCCTTCTTTTGCTTTATCTTTTATATCATTAAATTTTCTTTTCTTAGTGCTTTCTAGAATGAATTCTGGATCAGAATCATCATCTTTCTTCTTTGTAGTAAGTCCTTTTACACACAGCTTTAATCTTCTTGCTTTCAATTTTTTGTTTCTGCTTTTCTTCTTTATTTTTCTGTCTCTGTAACTTTCTTTCTTCAATAGCATCTTTCTTTTTTTGTTTCTCTTCCTCTTTCAAACTTTCAAATTGCCTCCATTCTTCAGAAGATATTGCTCCGATTCTATTCATTACTCTAGGAGTTGTAGTTTTTTTTATTGGTGACGGTATAATGAGATGCTTTCGAACAAAAGGTGACACTTTCGGCGACCGAATTTGTATTACAGAATCGGTCTTAGGTTTTTGATGACAGTTTTTCTCACTTCTTGAGATCGGAGAGTTGTCTTCGATGGGTACTAATATTGAACTGTCATTGACTTCGAAGGTAATTACATGAATATCATCGTCCACCAAATTGTTATTAAGAAAAGTGAGATCCCCAAGTGCAAGATTATTTAAACTATTATCAGTATCTAGTGTTTCGGATTGTGGTGTATTTATTTTACTTTTATCATCTTTTTTACCATCGATCCTAGAACTATCACTTTCTATTTCAGTTTCTCTTTTGTATTTTTTTTCTTCTTCAGTTCTTATTACGTATAAATGTGCTTTGGTTGCATTTTTTTCAGTTTCTTTGATAATGGTACTGATATTCGTTACTGTCAATTCAGGTTCTGTTCTTTCTTCAATTATTACGCTTTGTTCATTATCCGCAACCCCTGTCTTTGTAGTATTACTGTTTACTGAATAATTAAATTCTTCAATGAGTTTTGCATTTTCAACAATTTCGAGTACAACATTTACATCAACACCTCTTGCGTTCAAATTATTGCGCAAATGCTTTATAACTTTTGATGTAATATCAAAATCTCCTTTTTTGATGTTACTTGGTGGAGTCATCTTGCTGGTAGATGCTTTCTTTTTCTCTAATATATTTTGCACGCATTTTGAATAATCTACTGCACTTGGATTAAATGGAAAAAGGCCACATTTACGGAACCCATTTTTGATGGCTTCTTTCAGAGATTCTTTACTTAGCACTTTTTTCAACAATGGACAAAACGACGATTTCGTCAATACAGTATTAGCGTTTTGTGGCTGTGAACACCAATCATGAACAGTTTTCGACCATTCAGATTTTAGTGGTTTAAAAACGCTAACATCTGCTGGTTGCATCAGATGTGTTGTATTGGGTGGCAGTGCGTACAAAATGATATTATTGTCGTGACAGTATTTACTGAGCTTCATTGTCATGTGAGTTTTGTGGCCATCGACAAAAACAAGCACTGGTTTCTTCACTCTGTTTTCATCTATCCAGTTGGATAGGCATTTAGATATATAATCGTAGAAAATGTCTGCCTTCATCCAACCAGTGTCAGATTTACCGAGGAACCAACCATCAGGCATGCTATTTATGACATCTTTGGGTGGTCTGATGTACGGGAAAACTACACAGAGAGGTAAAATATCGCCCATTACAGAAAAAAATGCTAAAACGGTGACTGCTTCCTTTTCTTTACCCTTTACCATTTGGTATACATTTTTATATCCTCGGGGTGCTATTACTTTTCGGGTTTTTGGGCAAAGCATAAAGCTTGTTTCGTCACCGTTTAGTATTCTTTTAGGGTCTTTTAACACGTCGAGTGCTTGATTTTCAGTTAAGTAATCTGTCAGTGTTTCAAACCACTTTCTAATACTCTCTTCAGTGATTACTGCTCTTCCCTTTGAAATATTTTCAGGTGTTCTCATTGAAAATATATTATTGCGTTTGAAAAAAGAATTCATCCACTTCTTGCCTGGTCTTCCATTTACAAACGGATTGGGCCTGCCGTCTTCAATCATCATGTCCTGGACAGTATTAAATAAATTGTCAGGTTTCTTTCCGAAACCACAAATTGCAATGTCTTTCAGCCACGTTGCAATTTCCGCTTCTTCTTGTTGGTTAAGGACGGGGTCGGGACCCATTTTTCGAGGACCTTCAGGTACTCGAAGATGAAGTCTGTCTTGAATTGTGCCCCGAGGAACTCCATAGTTTCTACTAGCTTCTCTAATTGGCATGCCATTTCTGATAGCGTCTAAAGCTTGGGTTAGTTTTTCTTCGGGGTATCGTAATATGGGCCTCGAAAGAGACATACGGAACTGAAACCAATAAAGAATGCCATAAAACTAAAAAAACTACTTGGTAGGTAGGTGCTAATTAAATAAATTAATAAACTAAGCAACGTAAGTCACTGACGGCTGAACACTGGGTCCACTCTCACCAGTACTCAGCCGTGGTTCGAACGTATCTAGTTAGGCGGCCGACTACTGGTTTTTTGATGAAATTATGTATGACATGGCTATATTAAATTAAAGGATGAATTACTAACTTTAAAATGATACGAATAAGATCCCGATTTAAAAAAAAACATAAAATCCAGTACTCAGCCGGGGTTGGCCGAGTACTGGATAATGTACAAGAAACGCATATCCAGTAGTCAGCCCCCTCCTTATTTAAATAACTATAAAGAAACTGTTCTATTACTTATTTTATTTTGATGTGAAAAATATAATTACAGTATATTTGAATAAATCATGATATACAAGTTAGTAAAAATACACAAAAACTCACCTTATTCTCGGACACTTCCCACTAAAAAAAATTTGGCGCGCACGTCGCCTCTTGCCTCGACAGGTGTCAACGACGAAATGGACTCGGATTACTGTTTCTTGCAGCCATATAGCGTCATTGGTATGTTTTGAACCGACCAATAAGAAGGCAAAGCTGTTTTCAAACGTGACTTGGTTGGTTAATTTGCAATAGAACGCTATTCCTATAGGTTATTAGATGGAAAAGGCTGACTACTGGTGCGGGGCTGACTACTAGTGCCCGTACTAAGCAATATACTAATTCAATTTCGAGAAATATTAGGGCCATCTTTAGAAGTCACTGGTGTAATTTTATTTCAGCATTGTTATTATATTCGTTTTTTTCTTTTACCTATTTACAGGAAATTACGAATGAAAATGACATTAGCCATAACACTTGCTGAAACGCGACTAAAGTGAAACTCAGGCGATTGCCTTGCTTTTTTTTTTTCGCCAATGTTATACGCAGATAACCCATCTAAACTTTTAAATACATTATTGTCTTTAACTTGATTCATTATAACAAAAGGAATAAAAAAAAGTTAACATGATGTTACAATAAAACACAATAACAAACTACTCAAGATCTCAATTAAAGCATTATGTTAAGTGTTTCTTTTTAAACATTCCTTATAATAGAAACTATTATACTCTCTACTTTCGTAATATTTAAATAAACTCGACTAGTGCAGTACTTGAAACTTCATATTACTTTAGAAAAAATCATAAATTTATTTATTACTCACGTTTTACTTTGTAGGCGTAGATCGAAAATTATTATATTTTCGTTGATCCCGCTTCTGAAGCTATTGGCCGATATCAAAACTTGGGACGATGCATTGATTTAAACCAATATTACTTGATAAATACTTTATTTCACACTGACTCGCCATTTATCGGTGTTACATTTCTGCCATCTTTTATTCTATTGCCAACAATAAAAAAACAATACTGTCATAGTTTTTTCGCAAGATGTCGTTTTCAATACAATCAATGTTCTAATTTTCGAGTTTCTTACATTTAGGTTTGTAAATTATTAAATTGAGTTTGTTTAATCATAATTACCTTTTTGAAATACATAAACATATAGTTGAACGACATTAGAAGTTACTTTTTATAATTAGTACCCTTTTATAACATTGTATACTTAAATTAATATCCTACTTTTAATACGCAGTGATCAATATTAATCCTTTATTTGTAACAATATTAATAAAATACAATAAGTAATAATAATCTGTACTGTTTACGAATACAAATACATGAATATGTGCAATCATGGAAATTACGTGTTTTAATACCTTGTAATATTTCGTACAATTATATTCTCAAGTCAATACTACGCTTATTAATTACAGTCATCGTTATTTAACAAGTATTTATCTATTAATCAAAGTAATAAGTATAACTATATTAATAATAGGCTTACAGTATCTTATATTTTTCTATTATCTGACTGGCGGACTAAATAGAATTGCATTTTTTTACCCAGTCATCATCCCTATTTAAAGGTAGTAAATAGGTTCATATTATATTTAAGCGCAGAATTCTGAACCCGCCAACGTCCATACTATGTTGAACACGCCGCTTCTCGTTCGATCACAAACTTCGTTCTTTACTTGGATAGGTCGGTCTGGCGGCTTTTTTGTCATTTTTATAAAGTATGTATATAACTACTCGTCCTGTTAACTTTCTTGATCGGGTCAGAAATTCGAAAAATTACCCCTAAACGATTAATCAAAAAAGGTTAAAAACTGCCTTCGAGGCACATAACAGATACATATTACCTAAAACATTTTACCTATCCATTCATTTTGTGAAGATCACTCTTTTTATCATTCAGTTAAACCGTAACATAAAAATAGATTATGGCTTTTAATTTCAAAAGAGTTGTCGCCAACGTCCATACCATGTTGAATACACCGGTTCTCGTCCGATCACCGAAGTTAAGCAACATCGGGCGCGGTCAGTACTTGGATGGTTGACCGCCTGGGAACACCGCGTGATGTTGGCTTTTTTTTATGTTTTTGTTTTTTTTTATACTTCATAATTTTATTTATATTAGGTACTGTTATAAAGAGTAGATTGTCCCAAGAGTACACGTAATAGAACTCTGATACTTAGATTATAATATCTAAGCTCTGATTTACAAAAGAGAGTCATACAAACTTATGACATCACCGGGACTCGAATCAGCTACTGCCGCACTGTCCACAATTCTGTTAATCTAAATCACGAAGCTAATGATGAAATTCAGCTATATGAGCAGAATAATATTTTATATCAAGCTTTATGGAAAAGACAAATGACGAATGCAATTTCATTCATTAGTTTTTTTTAATAAAGATGCTCTATAATCTTGCGGTGAGGTTCCGAATGTTATGCAACCTCTTTTTACACAGAATAAGGGACCCCAAAAGTACACGAGGTATTCCTTTAGTGATAAAAGGATACATATTTTATTACTAATGAGAAAGTATTTAAAAAGACATTAGTTCTCAAAATCAAATTAGATATCGCTACGGTACTTTCTTGATTTCTCCATGACAACCCTTCCGGTTTTCTTTCATGTATAAATTAATTTTCAAAAGTCAATAAACAACTCATATTCTATTTATACTTTTTCGTATTTGTATTGATATCTAAGTTTCGAACTTTGCAAATTTCAGTTTTTTTATATGTAACTTAAAAGGAATGGAAATGACTTTGGTCCATTCGTTTCCTGCAAAAATCTACTTTTGGTAGGTGACTCTACCAAAAGTAGGTAGATTTGAAATACTTACTCATTTCTCTATACCATTTATACTTACTTTTACCACATTAAAGAGGTTTCTCCGCTAACCTATCAACACCAACACTAAACATTTATACATTCTTCAAGAAACAAATTGAGATACATCTATAATTAATCGAGATGATACTTTTTGTGAAATTTAAATGTGTCACACATGAGTTTCTTTCAAGTCTGAGTACTTATTTAAAAAATACAATAAGTACCTAAATTAAGGCATATTTAAAATATTCTATCTCATCCATTATTGTGTAACGTTCACAAATTACTAATAAACACAATATCAATCTTCTTGTTAATTATTTTGACAAGAGCTGTTTAAAAATTCTATTGACTCTACTGATAAACGACACGCAATGCCGTAGAAGACAATAGCAATAGGGTAACTACAAAAAATCTAATACAATACAGTTTTAAATGTTTTAGACGCAATTATTTTAAACAAAATTGTTATTTATTAGGATTTCATACTTAAGTAAAAACCATTATAGAAGAAACAGTAGATTTATAACTATTAGACCACAGGAGTACATATATCTAGTTATTAAACAGATTGAGTTTAAAGGACATCGGCCATCCATGTAAATTCAAATGTGTTTTATCAATAACAAAACATTTTCTTTTCAGTGCGCTGGATTCATAAGAAAGAGTTTTTACAAAGTTCAGCGAATAAATTATGTTCCATTTTTTTTTATTTCCATTGAATTTTTTCAAGCGTTATTTAACTTTTCTTAAATATCACCTTCTTCCCGATGTCCGATAGATTTTAAATTTTGCTTACTCTTACCTACATGGTAAGTCTGATGACAATCCAATATTATGGTGTCGGAAGTTTCGTTATTTCATTGCCAGGAACTTGGCAATGAAATAACAAAACTGCTTCTTGTTTGGGCTCATTAGATCCGTCTTTATGAGAATAACAATATATTGAGACAAAACTAAAATGTAAAAAATAAAATTATAATAAAAAGTTTTTTTTTTTTAAATAAGCTTTTATTTGTATAATGAAAATTTTCTCTAACAATAATTGACTTCAAAAGCTTGTAAAGAAATCTGAGATGATGAAATACACATACCTATTTTTTACGCGCTACAAGCTTTTCACGACAATTACTGTGGGCGAAATTTTTGATTTTATATTGATTTACCTTGTTTTATTAAAAAACTTTCTTTTTATTATATTTTTTTCACTTCTAATCATCTTATAATGATAACTATTTGAATTCAAAACAAAAACGCATCATAACTTCGCCCTTAATACAGTTACTAGTTTATCGATTATTGAATCGAAATTTGATTATATGTTGATCGGCCCAATAGTTGTTTCAGATTCGATGCAAACAAACAATGAAATCTTAGCTATTTATAATATTAGTATAGATTTATGGTATTTTCTCTGTACAATATTTGTTTCGATATTAATAATATCTATCAAATTGACACCTAGAATAACTGTAATGTTCATACTACGTTGAATACACCGGTTGTTGATCAACGAAGATAAGTAACGTCAAGCGCAGTCAGTATTTGGATGGGTAACCGCCTGGTAACACCCCGTTATGTTGGTTTATTGTGTTTCTTTTTATTATTTTCATTTTGTTTTATATATTATCTTAATGTTCTTTATATCGTTTATTAATTATCAATGGTAGTTTCGTTCGATAAGAAACTATCTAATTAAAATATTTCTTAAACTTCATACGATAGGATAATTTTAAAAGACATTATACAAAGTATTACAATATTATTTATATAAGATTTATAATTCAGTTAAAGCAGTACTTAATACATTTTATTTATTACGAATCTTAACCCTCTAATGTCAGAGTTTGGTCATTTATGCACCCTATACATTTTTTCACTAATGATGTAATGACATATCGATGGTGATTTAAGAACGGAAGCGATGGGTTAACGTTTTCTGTTACTATACTTAATCGATTTGATTTTTACATGAGAATATTAAATCAGCCGCAACGAATGTATTCAATTTACCTTTCTTTTATTGAAAAGTAATCCATCATTACCAAACAGAAAAATATATAATGACAAATGACATTTAAATTCATGCGCAACTATTGATATGACTGCTAGCAAAAGTATTGAAAATAAAATGTTATGTTTATTCTTATTAAATCAACTATTGTAATTATTTTCTCTTTATAAAACATAGAAAGGGACAGAGAATATAATATAACTGCGGTGCGCAAATATTTCGTAGTTTCAAACAGCTGGGCAGATCAGTAAACATGCTTCAGATGTAAATCCTCAAATAATTATAAGCAGAATTTTCGCGATCGACTTTTTCACAGAATAAGGTTTAAAACTTTGACATGAGAACTAATCATAGTTTTGTGGAGTTACCGCTTTTTTATTTATTTATTTATTTTCTCTTCCATACTTAAGTGTAATTCTACAAGTAACTTTAAACTTATATTGGTCAACTGTCTAATAAGCAGTCCCTCATTGTATGCGGGTATATTGTGCAGAGATCTCGTGCCGATTGATCAACATCACAATAATTCTTCTCATCTGCATATTAATTCGTTGCCAACGCTCTTATTAATCGAGGCGTTTTAATGTAGAACGAAGTACGTACAGTCAAACACTCACTTTACTTATTTAATTAAGGTTTCAATAAATTATATGTACACGACTTATGATATAAAGTCATACAATATACATGAGTATAATTTTTGTTTCTTTATGCTATTTTGATGGCTTTTATAAAAATATTGGAAATTACTTTGAATATTATTTTTTTAATGACACCTTTACTTTATTTTAAAATTATGAATAAATAACTGTGTTTATTTTGTTATTTATGTACATTCTTTATATTTTACACAGTAATTTGTTTCAGTTAATATAAAATTTTATTAATTGAATTAAGGATAACATATTTTTTATATTTAATGCAAATGAATGTGTCACTAGTAAAATAAAATAATGATTCCGTTAGACATTGAGTTTCTTGTGTTTGATTGTTAAAAGCCTTTACATACGATCATGACTGTACCCAGAGGTAACTAGATAGCCGATTTATATGAAAAACATGCGGGCAATTAAGTTCCATAAGTCTCATAATTGCATGCAAATTCTCCCATCAATTCATTGAATGTTATGAGTAGCGTAATTTATTCTTAAATTCATTATTTAGCAATAAACAAAATAGTCTCCATTATAGTTCAAGAAGGTAAATGTTGAAGATTACGAATACAGCTTTATTTGTTATCTTAGCTTTACATAGTAGCTTTATTTTTGAATATTCAAATAAATTGTTAGTAAATATTTCATATTGTTTAAAATTTTCAGTAACTTTTATAAACTGTTTGAAAAGGTACCGAAGTTTGTAGAGAAGTGATATACTCTGATAATGAATTCTACTAGGTTAGGTACTTTCCAGTACTTCTAGCCACAGAATCTTTATATTTATGCAATAAAATATATAACGTTATTAATAATATCAAAATTAAATTATTAGAATCTTACAATACGATTTCATTGCATCTCAAAACCTCGAATTTTGACAATGGAAAAGTGTAATCAGTCTTTTTGATAGCTAGCTCACTCCCATCGATCAAGAAGACCCTAGTTGAAATTAAATATGCATAGAGAGGGTTAACGTTTGGTCAGATTCGCCACGCTTTCGGTATTAATATCTTGATCCATCAGCCGTTGACGGGTTAAGATGAATCAGTGCTAGTCATGGAAGGGTTGAATAGATGGTATTCAAACTTTTGATTTTGTTGGCTGCTTTCATTTTAACGTTAAGGGTCGTGTTAAAAAGTCATTACTATGGCAATCAAAAAGAAATAAAAGTTTCTTTGTAATTAAATATATCTGCAATATTATTTGTGTCATCACAATCGTGCGGTTTAAGTTGTAGAACAAATGAAAAAGATAACAAACACATTTACATATTGTTTAATTATTTAAATTATATATAATTAATTTACATACGTTATGTTAAAGAGAAAAAGGCGAAAGCTTTGTATTTTCATTATTTCCTGTAGCACCTGGATATACAAAAGTTATTTGTTGAAATCAAAACAATAAGTTAAAAGTTACATCTACTTTTTTATAATGAAGACGAACTGCACCTTGAGCCTTCAAGCAGGGCTTTCCAATCATTCTGTCCTAAGAAGGAGGTTGAAGCGTGGTTGAACCGCAGCGGGTTTCCCTCGATGAAGGAAAGATCCAGGATCCTGCAAGGAGCTTGCCGAATCCAAGATATGTTATATTTACTTAGTTTTATGGCTTTGTAAATATTGATATGCTTCAAGAGTACCTAATGGGATCTTCGAAAAAGGTTTTATGACATTTCTGTTTCAGATCTACATACCACAATAAATAAGTA
Organism: Diatraea saccharalis; assembly: GCA_918026875.4. NCBI lineage: Eukaryota > Metazoa > Arthropoda > Insecta > Lepidoptera > Crambidae > Diatraea > Diatraea saccharalis. The sequence continues at coordinate 28,333,406 of OU893336.1, read as the reverse complement.
AAAATATTTAATATAAAAGATTGAGAACTACTATCCCATCGGGTAAAGCACAGCAATTTACCCAACGTCACAGTCAAAGAGTTAAGTTGCCATTAATTACTGTGATTGGTTCACTGGTCAGAAAAAGGGGAGTATAATTTTAATTTTCGCAGTTAGAATATTGAAATATGAAACTAAAGTATATGTATTATATATATTAATCAAGCAATTTACATAGTACTATATATCTAATTTACCATTAAACCATACATAAATATTTAGTTATTTATATATGCTAGAAACAAAATTAGGAGAAATCCTTATAGTATTTTTGTTATTCTCAAATTGACGCACATCTCCCACCCACATAGATTAATGATGACCCACCAATAATAGGTTTTTCAGACAGTTCCCTTTCGATTTAACAGCAATTAAAAAGTTTTATAAAGCATCTGAAGGATTGACTTCATTTGCGTATAATTGGATTTTTTTGGTGGTAAAGATTAATGGCACATTTGATAAATATGGACAGAATATTTTTGTTGAGACTTGTAAATTGAAGTGATAATAAAAAATTGGGACTATATAGGTAGTCAATAAAGGAAAACCTCCAACTATTTTCAATATGAACACAAAGTAATATTCGCAATGGGTATTGTTAATACACAACACACTATTTTGAGGCATTATAATTGAAATATATGGGAAGTCGGAATATAATAAAACTATGTCTCTTAGTTACACGATTGTAATTCGACTGAGCCATTTACATGAGCGTCACAAAACGGCACCGAAGTACCCCCAAATATAAATATTTAATCTACGACTATGTAGGTACCGGCTACCTACATATATTACAATAATCAGCGTTAATAACCGCATAATGACTACCAAGTCGTTTAAATAAGGCATTAAAGAACCTTATACATATATTTATCACATTGACGATCAAATGAGTTGACAGATATTATAAAATATAATTATTAAACAACTAGATTTTTCCCGCGACTTCGTCCGCGTGGTATTACCTTTGGGCAGCTTTTCTAAAAACGCTAAAACAAATATTATTCATACCTCAATATAAAGTTTCATGATGTTATCAATGACAATGACGAACTTCCATTAAAACTTTAAATCCCTATTTTAACTTTTTATCACAATAAAAAGCAACATATGTCCAATCTCAAGTAAACTACTACTAATTTAGTGGGTTAAACGTGAAAGCGTAACAGACATATACACAGACCTAATTTTTCCATACAATATTAGCATGTAATAATCAAACTTTATCTTTGTCGCTCATCTTATCATATACTAAGAGATTACCTGACAGTTACCAAAATAATGAGACTAAGAACAATATAAATCACAATTTTTTGGTCGACTCACAACTGAAAATTCTTTGAACAATACGTAACATGTTATTATTGTAATTAATAAAATATTTTAAATTATGTGTTTAAAGTGAAGTTTCTATACTATAAGAAACAAGTTTTGTTTATTAAGAAACCCAAAAGGTTTTTTTCATTACTTTATCCTTTATACATTAATAAATCCATTCTCAAGCTAGTCAGCCTTTCATTAATTGGCCCAAGCACCAAACCCGTCACAAAAATAAATACTTAGGTCTAAATCATGCAACTAAAAGCATTATAGGGAAAGTAAAATCATATTAATCAAATTTATCACGAAGTCAATTAAAATAAATTACTATAAATTAAATTATAAAAAAAATAATTCAAAACTTAACCTTGGCCGAAACAGAGCGATATAGAAATACACTCAACGCAATCTAATATAGCATAAAATGTATAGTTTGTGTTTTCTATCGTAAGTAACATGATTTGCACTTGAATATTTAAAAAATATATATATTTGCAATATTAATTTACTCAAATTATTACTCAAACACCAAGTTTTATAGTAGTATAAGTAAATCTTTAAAAATAATACTAGATAGATAGATAAAATTAGATATCACCCACGCTTATTCACAATTATCTTATACTCCAAAGGACAGTTTGCTTACTTTACTAACATTAAATTATTAAATCTATTAATTATATAAATACCAATAAAATTATTGCTTAAAATTTTCTGCATTTTTTGATGAAAGTTCAACATACAGCACCTCTGTATGTTAAACTTTCAACTAAGTTCATAATTAGATATAGGTAAATAAATTTATAAGCAAGACTGGTGTAAAATTTGATGTATCATTTATATACTCACTAAAGATTATTGTTATAAATATCAAATTGGGATAAAATAAAACCTATTACCTTTCTTGGGTCTTAAACTACTGAAATACTAATTTTCATCAACATAGGTTTAAAAACTAAGAACTTTCCTACACATTTTTCCACCCTTTTTGACCTCCTTTGGAGTGAAATTTCTAAAATCTGTTCTTAGTACACCTCTACGCAATAAACCGAATTAACCCTCCAAATTTCAAATTTGTACAACCAGCGGTTTTGGCTGTATGTTGTCTGTCAGGACATCTCCATTTATATAGATTAGTACATTGAAATTGTAGCGTGTAGGATAAAGTTTTAAATATTAAACACGATGTTCCACCAGTTTTGTAATTTACTACACAACAACAAGAAGTAAAAAATAATAGCAAATATCTCTAAAGAGTAAATTAAAATACGAACGAAAGCTCCAAATTAAATTGGTAACCACGAACGTTAACAGTCCAGTGATCAGGACAGATTTCCACTTTTTACATCACAAATTGATTCTTATTTGCAGGTGGACCGGTGGGGTCCTTTTGTAATTGATTCAACACGCTCCGGTTCAGAAAGTGTCGCTGCGGTTAAGGGTTAAGATGTGTAACAGATTGCACTGAGATGCGATTTATAAATAAATGTAGTAGTGACAAAAAATTAATGATTATAGAAAAAATAAATCTAAAATATTGTTCACCTTACTTTATTTTTTTAATCTAATAACAATTTATACGTGTTTAATAATACTCATTAAATAATGCAATTCATAGAGTACCTACTTAGGGCAAATAAATAAATTAATAATATTTTACTCAAATCGGAACGTGATAAACTGATAAAAATCATTAGATATAAAATTGATTTGCTCCAAGTGAAATCATAAAATTATTAATTTTTATATTGATTTTGTTCATAAATCTAAAATTTTATATTCACGTAATATTAGTTTATTTTTTTTTATTTTGAGGTTAATGTTATAGTGAGTTTTGTGGCATCACTGTGGCAGCTCCGATCATGTCATCTCACCCTCCAATCCCAGAGAGGGTGAATTTAGTTCTTTTAAAAGTACAACAAATCTTTTTAGTGAAATCGAATTGATTTCGAATGTAATTCTATTGTGAGACTTTTTCTTTTCATGCGAGTTTCTTATTTCGAGAGGAGTAATTAAAATTGAATTTAGGGTTTGACAGTGCGTCGCGGTAGGTATTACTTTGTACATACTTATTTTTTACAATTATGTAATTTATGTATTACTTTGAACGTATTTTATACATTTATATAATTTATTTTATTGTTCTATCTATTTTATTTTTTTAATATTTAATCAACTTTGCATTTCGAATTCTAATAACAGTCGTTGAAGTTTGGCAATAATCTATAAAAGTTTTTTTTTATATGTGAACCATAATTAATTGCATTATTTCGGTATGAAAAAAGAAATCAATCCAAATTTTTTTTTACAAATCATAAAGAGAAAAGCAATATAAAAATAACTTACAAAAAGATTCCTTCGAGCCGGATTTGAACCAGCGACCTATGGATTTCAATTACTACCAGCTACAGTCCACCGCTCTACCAACTGAGCTATCGAAGGCTTGAGGTTTGTTTTGAAATTATTACTTATATCTGTAAATAAAAATACATTAGAATAATATGTAGCAATTGTGTAATTAATGTAAAAATAAATTGTGATGAAATATTTTTTGCACACAACGCATAGCGTCATAATAACAGTGGTACTCTGTTAAAAATCCGCGTTGAATTCGACGTCGCGCACAGCGCTGTCACATCAAAGAGGTTCAATGAACTGATTAAAACGTAGGTACTTGAAATGCTACGGTATGATAGTTGACATTAAGATAGAGGCTATGTATATGTATAAAGCTAACACAATACACATATTATACAACATATAAAATATCATTCTATTCTATATTCACCCAACCAGCAATCAAATAATACAAACTATATTCCATTCTTTCCCATTTTCGTAAATAGAACTTTGTTCCACGTTATGCATTAAACAAATGAACTGTAATTTGGTACAAAATGGCGGACATCTTGATAATAATATCAGCAATCAGCGCGTCTCCTTAGTGATCGACCCGAATATTTCACGGCGGGTGAACCACTAAATTATCTAAATAGAGATCACTCCCCAATAAGGCATTCAGACAAGTGGCAGGAGAAGAAATTACTGGAAGAGACGACACATCAAATAATTAATCTTCTGCTAAGATAACGTTCCCACAGCAAGCGCTTAGGTAAGTAAAACACGTCCAAAAACTACAATTGTAAAATTTGATTTTAATAGTTAAAAAGTAAATATTAATTATGACCTATTCTTAATTGTAATAGTCTGGAAAGATATTTTTCCTATACGTAACTTTAACGCCTGTTGTTTTACTGCAGGCAATTGCGAAATTCACCACAAGTTGTATTTTACGGCAAACAAGTTTGTATTGCTTTTTATGATCAAATCACATATAACTTGAGGAGCTGTTATTAAAGGTACAAAGTTTACATGTTATATTTTTAATATAATTTGGTTATAAATCATATACTGTTTAAAAATGTTCATTTACAATATCTTTTGTAAAATAAGATTCAATGATAAATTAGTTAAACAGTTAAGATTTTAATTTCCATATAAAAAGAGAAAAGACGCATCCAGTCTAGTAGCATTTTTTGTCATACCCGCATCCGAACAAAAGATGGCGGCCGGAACCGCGTCGCGCCTACACTGGCAGCATGGCCGCCCGGAAACGCTGCCATTTTGATAAATAGTTGTTCTTCAACGGTTTTTCTCATGCAAATGAGGGGTAGCATGACGGATGACGTTTGTCACAATTTCCTCGGATGGATTTAATTTGGAGGCACCGGGGTGACTAATCTGGGCCCTGATGCGATCTGCGGAGTGCTGATCGCGGGGAATTGCAGTCGAGGAACTTTTGGGGGCCCGTGTTGTTTTCAAATGTATGAGTAACTTAAAATATAGGTCACATTTTAAATCTATCAAATCATCTACATGTAAATTTATAAAAACGCACTAGTCCAGTTATTTAGTAACGGATTCAATGCGAAGAAACATTCAAATTTTACCTTTTTATAATAGGGAAGGGGAAGTTTCCATTTTGCCCACTCCTTCCATCTAGGCAAGATGGAAGGAGTGGTCATAATAAAAACTTATAATAGACAAAATATAGTTATAATAGATCTATTGCTGGTGCTGCTATACACAGCGATACACTAGACTCGCACTCGCACCAACTAGTAAATAAATGTACAAATTATGTATTTATTTGATAGGAAAATATTACAAAAACTTCAGATTTATCTGCTTTGTTTGCTAAAGATAAGTAAGAAATAAGACTATTTTGCTTTGAGAGTATATCTGTACTACGATTGAGTGTATAGATTGATACAATACAATAACCAAAGCAAAATATTCGTGAAGTTATAGATATGTAATGTAATTATAATACTAGCGTACGGGTAAGATGAAAATTTGAAGTTGAGAGCATACTGGAAATAATTATTTGTCAGTTTCCCGGAGAAAAATACTAAAAATCAGCTATAGAAGACTGCTAACTATGTCTGTCGTATTATAAATAAGTACGTTAGCTAGAAAATGGTTGAATTTTGAATATTAATTATAAATTTATTGAAAAAATTGAAAATGAATAATGGTAGTTACATATTTCATACAGGTGTGACTTCAAGTGACATGTCAACTCAGTATCAAAGTAATTTATTGATTGCGTAAAAATTAAAAAATAAGTATTTAATATTTTTCAATAATCTACAAAGGTCACGATAAAAATCTTTTTAGTCATGAGCCCTATTAAGTACTGAACTCTATATGGTTGCATCACTCACACTTACCTAATCTTCTACATTTTCTCTCGTCGAGTTTAAATTGGAAACTGTTTTGTCTCAAACAGTATAAGTCGGGAATTCCAAATTTAAGTCTCGCGAGGAAACAGGAAGTTATTTGTTATGTATATTTTTCTTTTCAACAAAAAGTTCATTATTTCCATTAGCAACGTATACTTTGGGAAGAAGTCTGAACATGTATATGGAGAAAAGAAATGTGATTTTGATATCAAATGTGTTGCAGGAAGTAAAAGACCAAGGCAGAGCACCTTTTGTTTAATAAATTTATTTTTATTATTATCTTAGTTTTATTTTAGTAAAAATATTTATAAAGATTTTCATAGAAAAATACACTATTCTATTGAAAATTGAGATATGGTAACTGAAAACTTAACATGCACCATTTTTAATGTCACAAAAAATATTAGATATTTGGATTGCGAGATTCAGTCGTACAAGATAGCATGCTGCAGTCTAAGTTATTGTGCATCATGACCAGTCTATTAATATTCTTACTGCTGTTGTATAAGATTTGACTATGGATGGAATTGAATCGAATAGGGACAAATAGGCATGAACGGGGGCCTACTGAGAAATAGTGTTATGAGAAATATTGGGTATTAAGGTATATTTGGTCACCAATCCTATGATCAACTATTGCGAAAGTTGCTTAATAATCATATAGTAAATAGGACCACAAATTATATGAAGCTCCTATTGCTAACGGTTTGCAAATGAATAATTGTCTATGCAATTACTATGCGAGTCATGACTGACAGTTAGCACTGTACATCTGCCGTGTAGGCAGTCAATGTTATCTCTGAGTTCGCGGTTTCGAACTCCTAGTCGGGTCAATCTAAAAGTTATTTTTTCTATTTTATCTCGATTGTGGTACTTTCACTATTTCAGATGCTCACTCCATAATACTTGTGTTTTAGCTACCTACTCGTCTTGAAATTTGAGCAACATATGTGATGTTGTCTGATATTTATTATTTTCGACTTTAAATAATCCTTAGATGCAACATATAAAAATATTGTTGGAAACCTAAAATAACAAAGGTAATAATGTTAAAAAGGTATTATTGAATAAAACGAATATAGGTTCGATAGTTTATTATTGTACAACAAAAACACAGATGAACATATTGCATTATCTTTTAGTTTATTATAAGAAAAAAAAATTGTAATGACCGGTTTTTTAACAGCTACGTTTAAACCGCCTCGTGTGGAAAGGTCAAATGGCAGATGGTTACTGTATGGTATTAGACTGACTGTTGAATTCAATCAATTTGCTCTTCAATGAGCTTTTTTTTGTAATTTACAGTTTTTTTTCTTTTAGGTCAGCATACAACACTTAGAATGCTCAGTTCCTTGACAGCAGCTTTTAAATAAATAATTAGGTGTTAAACTTATTGGTGGTTAAATAATATTTATTATTAAGTTCTTAATTTTTAATAGGTTGTAAAGTTTGTTAGTAAATATCAATTAAAAATAGATTGCGGATTTCCTGATAGGTTTGTAACGGTGCACCGTACCACCGTCTATTTGGTCCTAGGTATGCGCATGCAAACTTTTTGCCTTTGATCTTCAACATATTTTTTTTTTATTGTTCACCTTTCGTAAATTGAAATTTTGAGTAATCCAATATGCTCTTTATGAATTTCAGTCCGTAAAAAAGTTATCAAGCTTAGTCAGCAATTTATTTATCTGCCTAAGTCTCGAACCCGTCATAGGTTGATTTAAAACTATAATATCTACTACAAATATTATACGAAGTTCTTTCAACACTAAAATATTTTAGTAATGTAAAAGATTGCTCGATGACAGCCGTGGTTGGTTAGCGTTTTAGCTCGTTTTCGAGATTGAGGTACCTTCGCAAAGGCCGATTATTGGATGGGGACCAATTATTTATTATCTCGATCTCTCTCCTGCTTCGGAAGGCACAGGTAGTCTTATTTGTTGTTAACACCTACCAACTTCCTTAAGTGAGTTGACCTAATATTTACATTTGTTTAATAGACTTGATACCCACGTGGTGAATTCTCGGTCTATTTTTTTGTATGAGTTTAACTTGGGAAAGATTTGTGCATATATTATAAGATTAGGATATGAAAAGATTGGTGATGAATTGAAATTTATAAAATCTGCACAATCACTTTTATTCTTTTTACAGAATGCTGTAGATATCAGATATCAAAATACCTTTGACACATTGATCGCGTATTATTAAAAATATTAAAAACGAAAGAATAATGTAAAAACAGTCTAATGATGCTTACTGCTTTTTATCTACCGCAAGAAATCCGTCGTGAAGATAAAGATAAAGACAATATACAAGAACATTTTCTACGTTTAATTAGATTTGTGTTCTGTGATGAGCCCTATATTTAAAAATCTTTCAACGGCACGCGTTAATGCAAAAAATTGCAACTTAACCCTTTAAAGGTCAACGTGCAAAAAGTGACCACGTGTCACTTTGACCTTATGTACGCGTATGACTCATGTGTCCACCCCTCTGTACCTTACCGACCATGAATGCACCTGGTTAGTCTCAAGTTAAGTGTTAAGGAATCTCCAACCTTATTCACCATAAATAAAATAGTTTTGAGCTTATTTAGTACTTTTTTAGTAACTCACGCTTGATTCTTTAAGTCATAAAAGAAATTAAACTTTACAATGATAAGCTTACGATTCTGTTTTCCACTTTTTGAAAAGACAGGTGAAGGTGTTAGACTAGATGCACGTTAGGAATGTGGCTTCCTGAATGTTATAAGCATTAATGCTTAAAAAATATCGCAAAAAATACCGATGTATGTCAGTTGCCGACGGCTGTGTACTTTCATTTTGTTATTCGAAAAAAGGTTATGTAAATTTAAAATAATCATATCAAAAGTGCGCATATGTAATGATTTACATAAAATTTTATCAAAGAAAAAAATTATGTTATAAATGCATAGGAAGAATCTTTATATTGTTATATACATTGTTATTAACATGACCTTTGGATAGTTAAAATTAATTTCTCACATTTGCTTTTTTATTTTCTCTTTATTATGGTCAGTACAATCCACCCTCATGTCCTGTCCATTAAAACTAAACGTGATCTGAATTGTGCAAAACAATTCTATCTTCCATCTCTCACACCCTAGGATGAAACGGAAGCCATTATAAAAGTACACACAAAACATTTTTGTGTCACGGGAAACAAATCATATGTTGACCGTTTTAGGGTTGATTTTTTCTTAACTATCAATTTCGCGTGAAACCTAACGCTATCATAAAAAGTTTAGTGTCAAAAAGATTTTAAAGTTAACTGAATAAAGTTTGATTTCCAAAAGCGCGGGCTTGGTCCACGCGTGAAGTCAATAGGTTCATCTGCATAACAGAAGGGTTTGTTAAATTATGCGTACGCGCGGCCTCTTATTGACGTTGGCGAGTATCAATGCAAAAAACTCCGATTCGAAGCGTATAAGTTGGTCGAATGAGTTTGAGGAATTTTTGGACAGTAGATCTATGGAGATGTATTATAGTAAAAAATATTGCTACATATTAGAAGAGAAAGATTTTTGGGCAAGTTGAGTATGCGGTGAAAACGTTTGGTACGTGCTACTTTAGGCCTTAGTTTATTACTACCAATCAGATAAGACGTTCGCAAAGAAGAAGACTGGAATGAATGTTAATAAATTAGTAATAGTTTGACGTATACCACAGAAAAATATTTTTTAAAGAATAATACATGTATATTTTTTTACATAAAAACATCGTTATAGTTTGATAAACTGCCAAGAATGGCCAAGTGCAAACTCAAATGTCTAGATGAAATAAAAAAATCTAAATAATCTGGTGTTAATTTTTAACGGAACTTGTGTTATTAATTTGGAACTAAAGGTTTCAATAAGCGATTTAGACTTTAAAAAGATTGGTTGTTATCATCCTTTTTTGTATTTACAAGTTTTTTAAATAATTCTACAATAAAAATATACCAATCCAATCAAGAAATAAACACTGTATTGAAAAAGATTGAAGAGTTTTTTATTTAGATAGTGGTGACTATTAAGCTGGCGCAATCTGTATACCTACACAAAAAAAATAGTGAATAAATTTTAATGAATCATATCATATCAGACAAATGTCTGATATGTTGGTGTGCATGTAATAATCATGAACTTATGCATTTTTGTTTGAAGAAACGACAAATAATCCTTCTCAAATCGTCAAACTAAGAAATATCTAACATCTACTCTATGCTATCGTTGTCAATAAAAGGGTTTGCATGTCCACACCGCTTTTGTTCACGAAATGACCCCGACTCATAATAATCTATTCAATGCTGCTCCATTTTCCCATAGAAGATACGGGCACTTTGATTTACAGAATTTGAATACCATCAAAATTATTGGCAATTAAACCTATGAGTGGACGCTGCCTGTAAATTGTACAATTGGAGCTAATTTAGTTTATTGGTGGAAGATGTCCTTTGATTGCGCCAATTCATACGTCTTATAAGGGTTCGATGTTGTTTTGTAATTAAAATTATGTATTTCAGTCTGTTGGATGGAAATGTTTTATTGAAATTAATGCTTACAATTTTTTACAAAAACTTTTGAATCTTTTAGTAGTTCTTCCGAAATTTTGTTTGTTTTTCTATATATTCAAATTTATATTATTTTTTGATGTCAGCTATTGATTCTGTGATGTTTTTTTAGAAATATTCTTGGTTCATGTAAAATTAAGTTTCTAACTTAATACATTTCAAAAAACCTGATTAACATATATGTCCGTTGAAACGTTTAAACTTAAAATCAGCTCAGAACAAAATATCGTGCGATCCAGGCGTTAAGTAATTAAATTCAATTAAATGTCATTTGTAAGACCAGCTTTATTTATGTAGCAGACTAATTTTTATTGCGGAAGATTAAAAGTGAATCGTTAACAATAACACATAGGCATATAACATTTAATATAAAACAATTTCACCAAAAAACTGTAATAAACGGTACCACTAAATAACCCCTCCCACACGTGTACTGGCCATTAATGAACAAGCATAGATCGTAAACATTTTACTGCCGGTGCATTCGTAAAAATATTCGGATATTATCGGGTACGGCTCGGAAACGTGACGTCATTATCTGCTTTGACATTTACGATTGTACAGAAACACCGTTCCGGTAGTAGTAATTCATTGGGTTTAATATATATATAACTTATAAATAATTTGTTTATATTTGTATTTAAAAAGCAACCTCGAGGTTTAAAAACAACCTCGAGTTTGACAATGAGCGCAGAGTTGTCAGAGCGTAGAGGTTCAATTGACTAGAAGGAATTAAAGGTTTTATTTACTTTAACCTGTAGACTGTTACATTACCACAATTGTAGTCGAGGCTGTTTTTAATGGATAGCGTAGCTGTAAATAATAGTCTACGGTTTCTTCATTACTGAAAACGAGGGAAGAGCAAAGGGAATCTCTAATCGTGAGACGAAACAAAGTCAAATAAATAAGAAATCAACAACATATCACAGTGCGAATTATCATATGTAACCAACATGAGAGCAAATACATACGGTATCAATAACAATCCCCTGCCGATTTGCGTCATAACCTCTCAGCAATAATCGGACAGCGTCCGTCCGGAATTTACGATCCGGACACTTTATGATTATGTCCCAATAGTGATTGAATGGTAGCCCCCTACTGTGTCGAATACCTGCTTTTATTAAACCTTAAAACCACTGAATAAGGTTGACGTTGACTCTTATTATTTTCATTGGAATTGTAGGCAGCCCTAGTTGTAAAGTTTGGTTGAGTGAAATGAATCTTATATTAAAGCGTGTAAGGTTTGATTTAAATTGTTTTGTTGAGTTCGAATTGTTGATTGCAATGGTTTTAGTGTAGATGGAAATTACACCAGCGGTCGGCATCGAATGTATGGAATTTATTAATACAGTGAACTGAAAATAATTTGGTTTTGCTTAAAATAATATGTGTTAGAAGACATAACTAAAGGATTTATGCAATAGCTAAGCTATTCTGTTAAAAAAATACATTGGAATGCAGCGTTAACCACAGGGCTTACATAGCATTGCGTTCGAGGCTTTACTTTTAATAGAATAGTTTTGCTGACTCTGAACTTCTCACTGTTTCAAACATAATGACAAAGATCTTCAAATTATATCAGTGCTAATGCACAATTAGACAAACTTATTAAACGTGGCTTGGTATCACAGAGTATAGTAACCCATTAAGATAAAAGAAAAAAATATAATTCACAGTGATAATACCGTGGTAAATTACTACAAAATACAACTATACATTATTCTAAAAATACTGTATTTCCTATCGATATTTATTGTCCTCTAGTACTTGTAACGGTAGAATTTTGAAACGAATTTTTCTATAAGCTTTAAAACTTTGAAGAATTTAATTGAATAAAGATGAATCTTTTCAACTTGGACTCTTAAACAGACGTTCTGGATATATTTGATAATACTTTTTGAAATTCATCACTAATAAAACGTGGTAAACGTACTTTACTTGCTAAACCTATTTATTATATTGAACAAAATACGCTATTTTTCCAGGGGTTGTAAACCCTGAAAAACTGAAACTACTATGCTATGATGGAAGTATACCAATTCTTTAGCCTTTTTCTGCTTTCACAGAAATGTATGCGACGAAAAACATAGACTATCTCCGGGACAAATGCGCTAAAAAGACAAACGCCTTGGTTCCTTTTCTACGGACATATGATAATGGTGTACCACCCCTACTATGATAACTCGATAATCATAAAAGAAATCCTGTTTTTATATTTCAAAATAATTTTACTCTTCTTTATCCTCACTGAAAAAATTACATATATGTTTTGTTTTTTTCTGCTAAAAGATTTCGTAGTTTATTGAAGTTACTTTATAAAATAAAACAGATAGAAAAAACAGCCATCGATGAGTTTCTTGCACGTTTTTCTCAGGACAAGGGTTCGCACCGTAGATTTCCGTCTTGACTGATTTTTACCAGTGCTTGCAATAGCCTTGACTGAATAAACAATGTTGGATTTGAATCATGCATGAATACGCTATTGCATAAGGCAATGTCCTTATTCAGAGCTATTCAAAAATAGTAGCTGTTGTTATCGTTAATAAATAAATCACAATCAATTATTTAATAAATAACACGGTTGCCAGAATTTTTTGTCATTTAAAAACGAAATTGTTTTTTTAACTCTCAACAAATTATCAAAAAGCTTCATCATCATCATCATCACTTCAGCCGAGAGACGCCCACTGCTGGGCATAGGCCTCCCCCAAAGATTTCCAAAGCGATCGGTCCTGCGCCTCCCGCATCCAGCGGCTTCCCGCGACCTTTACCAGATCGTCGGTCCACCTTGTGGGGGGCCTACCAACACTGGGTCTCCCGGTACGCGGTCGCCACTCCAGGACTTTATCGCCCCAACGGCCGTCAGTCCTGCGAGCGATGTGCCCGGCCCACTGCCACTTGAGGTTCGCAATTCTTTGGGCTATGTCGGTGACTTTCGTTCTTCTGCGGATCTCATCGTTTCTGATTCGATCTCGCAAAGAAACCCCGAGCATAGCCCTTTCCATTGCCCTCTGAGCGACTTTGAGCTTCCTTATGAGGCCCATCGTAAGCGGCCACGTCTCAGTACCGTATGTCATCACTGGCAACACGCACGAATTAAAGACTTTCATCTTGAGACACTGCGGTAGATGTTCCGAGAATACACTGCGTAGCTTCCCGAACGCTGCCCAGCCGAGTTGGATCCGTCGATTTACCTCTCTCTGGAAGTTGGACTTACCTAATCGAACTATTTGTCCCAGGTAAACGTACACGTCGACAGCTTCCAGTGTAGAGCCTCCAACATTCACTGGAGTGGGTACGACATGGGAGTTTGACATTATTTTTGTCTTCTCCATGTTCATTTTAAGACCCACTTGCTGGGAAACTCTACAGAGGTCTTCGAGCATTGTGCTTCGAGCCATGACTACGATATCATCAGCGAAACGAAGGTGCGTCATGTACTCGCCGTTTATATTGATGCCAAGTCCTCTCCAGTCCAAAAGCTTAAACACGTCCTCCAGTGCGGCAGTGAACAGTTTCGGCGATATAACGTCGCCCTGTCTCACTCCACGCTGAAGTCGTATTGCTTTCGAGTTTTGGTCCTGGAGCCGAACTGTCATGGTGGCGTTTTCATACAGTGACTGCAGCACATGGATGTATCGATAATCTATTTGGCACCTCTGGAGTGATCTAAGCACGGCCCAGGTCTCGACGGAGTCGAAGGCTTTATCATAGTCCACAAACGCCAAGCACAGTGGCAGATTATACTCCTCGGTCTTCTGTATAACCTGTCGCAGCGTATGAATGTGGTCTATGGTACTGTAACCTTTTCGGAAACCGGCTTGTTCAGGAGGCTGGAAGTCGTCAAATCTACGTGCGAGACGATTCGTGATGACTCTCGAAAACAGCTTGTACACATGACTCAGAAGCGTGATGGGTCTGTAATTCTTCAATTGGGCCTTGTCGCCCTTTTTGAAGAAAAGCACCACCACACCCCTGTGCCATGCTTCCGGCGTCTTACCCTCGAGTATGGCGGAATTAAATAGCTTCTGAAGCGCTTTCCGGACTGGTAGTCCACCCACTTTCAGAAGTTCCGCTGTGATTCCATCATGCCCTGGCGCCTTGTTGTTCTTGAGCTGTTTGAGAGCCACACTGATCTCGTATAGACTGACGTCCGAGATGTCTTCGGTAAAATGTCGGGTTAATTTGGCTCTAGGGTCTGTAGCCTCAATGACAGGTTTCTGTGATGTTGTGTATAACTGTCCATAAAAGCGTTCGATCTCCGCCACAAGCTCAGAAATAGAGCAGGTTACCGGATTTAAGGATCATCGTGTCCTCGCCCTCTCTTCGGACTTCGGATAATCCTACAATACTCCAACGAATCCTGCCCAATTCCTTCTCTAGTTCCAGCAGCTTCTCCTCGGTCCGCAGTGTGCGTGCGTTGTAGGTTGCCAAGGCCAAGGTCGTTTGACGGGGGATCTTTGTCGCCCGGGGATTCTTCGTACCCCTGGTGCCTTCGCCGAGTAGGCGTCCGTCCGCGCCAGCACGGCTTACGGCACCGCCGGGCACTCGGGGCCTTTCGTTTGGGTCTATTTTCTAATCTCTGAAGGGTTTTGGGCCATCTCCCACCACGCTGGCCAATGCGGGTTGGTGGGGAGCGCCAGAGCCTCGTTGGTTTGTCGGCAGGGTGTACCGTGTGCAGGTGAGGTTGGCTTGGGATCCGTTAGATGTTGTTCGGATCCCCTTACACCCCTCAAGCTGTCAAAAAGCTTACTTGATAGCTTTTATACGACATTTGTTGGAGTGTTAGGTGATTGATGATTTTCCGACGTGTGATTCTTTAACTCTTGAAAGTATATACGAATGTTTAAATGGTAGGGGTAATTCCACGATTCGCAAGACTCTCGAGAATATTTAGAGAAGAAACTTTATGTATCTGTAGCTATTTTACTTTAGACAAGACCGTGCCTGAGCGACTCAGACTATAACGGAACTTGGGTAAATATGAGTAGGGATAATACCAGACTCACTTAAATAGTCTGCTGAGAAAATATTATTATGAAAATATTCAATTGGGAAAATTTTAACTGAGAGTGTTGTTTTTGTACCGAAATCGTGGCGGTGGATTTTGAAATATAATTTAGTAGTCGCCGGGTAATAGTAGCACCAAAATATACTAACTCCGGGTTTAAATCATTATCCTAACGTTTTGGGCCATTAAGCCATTAACCCAGGCGAGCTCAAAGTGGATTGGTGCCTTCCTAAGCACGGAAGAGTTCGAGAAAATAATTTTTTGGTCACCCATCTTATAACCACACATTTAGCATATATACTTAGCTTATATATGCGTTATTTGTCGGCAAAAGCATCTGTACCTAATCTTGGAGGGACAAATTTGCGTGCACAAATTTTGAGAAATTACCATACCGAATATATATAATTACTGTACAGTGCAATCTCGTCGAATCTGTTTGTTCATATTATAATCTGCGGACATCACTGTATTAACGTATAACAGTACATCAAAACTATAAGCCTACGCTTTATACTTGTCACTTCATTAATCACATCTAACACAATCCGAAACTAATTAAAACATGCGTACTCTCTTGCTGTATGTAGGTACGAGGATCCTGAGGGAGAAGCTTCCTATCCAGATAATTATAAATTGCCGAATAGACCAATATGAACCTTGTTACAGTTAGAATAAACGTGTTATTATGATAGATATTTTAAAGTTCAGATTGTGATCCATAGAGGGATTTAGATTTTTACATGGACATTTTTCGTCATTTAATTTGTAAAATTCTTATTGGTTTTTAGAATATAAACATGTATGTTAAAATACATAAATATTGTAATTTTAAATTTGAATATCTACAATTATGAAAAAAAAAATTACATTTTGTGTTAATATGAGTAAACGATGCAGTTTTTTTTTATATTTATAAACGAACTATATTGTGAAAGAGAAAAACATACATTAAATGGCATAGATGACTATATATTTCAATGTTTTTCGTAATTGAAGTAGACCGTAGTAACACCATGTACTTCAATGATGAAAAATAAAATTTAACAAATTTAAATAATGATCACATCAATAGCTGGCAGTGGTTTGCAGTCTTAACGCTGCCAAGAGATTATTTTAACCCCTTCTTTACTAGCAATTAATTTGACGTAACTTATTAAGCCTGGTTGATTAGGCCACGGATACATGCTGCCCAATTAAAGAGTTGATTATGGGGGTCAGATTTGGTACCTACTGCTATTCTATATTATTGTAAGGGCCACAGTTAAACCAGGGAGTTTCTAATATTTAAATACTGTGACCTAAAGTGTAATAATAATTATAGTGTAATTAGTTATACGCTACAAAGTCTTAGCTCAAAATGTAGTACGTAATATATTTTTATTACTCATAGTTTTTGTTGGGGCCTATAAATTTTTTTGGTCAGCTACAAAAAGCCAAGGATAATAAGAGTATTTTAGATAGAAATAATTTTATGAGGCTTCAGCCCATCAGCTCCATCAGCGGTGGTGGGAAGACCACTGATTAAGATCTACTACATATATTAGACAATATCACGGTCGCTCAAGATCTTAAATTAGGTTAAACCAATGTAATTACTATCCAAAACACATGAGAAATCGCAACACCCTGATGTGAATTAGTAAAAAAAATAATGTTAATTGCTATTTGATATCGTGATAATTAGTCGAAATCTGATACGGATATCCAAAATCCTCTTACCATTAAGTCCTAAGTAAGTTGGTACTAAGCTGCAGTCATTAAACAAACTTTGCTTAATTCTAATTAATTGGAAGAAGGGTTAGTATTAGATAATTCAATGTAAATAAATTAATATCTATTATGCGTCCGCAATATATAAAGCACGATTAAAATAACCCGATGGAACAATATTTATGTTGTAATTATTACATATTTTATTGCGGAAGCTTCTAGAAATCTTTTTAAAGCTACGGCTATGAATGAAATATGTTTAAGGAGGTATTTTAAAATAACACTGATTATGATCGTCTAACTAAAAATATTCAATTATCACTTAATTTAATTGATATAAAGGTAACTAAAGCTAATAAAGACTAGTAGTAAAAGGTAAAAGTAAAACTATGATTTTGTATAGATTTTTTACATTAAATTAATACAGAGACACATGAGACGATGCAAAAAGAGCAAAAGCTCAGCCACTTGTTTCATTGATGAGCAAACTTATGATTTACAATATATGTCGTATAAAATTATTGTAGAGCATTTTTGGTTACAGTATCATCTAAATAAATGTTTCACATTTGTCAATTTAATGTACGTCCTACTCTTGTACCATATTCAGCCAATACTTCCGAAAACCACTCAACCCATATTGACTCCACGAGAGTAAATCAAGAGTAGAGTTTCAATATACCTTCATATCCTCAGGCGTCACTTGAGTCCCCTATATGTCTTCTTCAGTCGCTTTCACAGTATGCAAATGTGACGTCACCCCCATACCACTTGAAACTCCGTTTGATTTAGCACCGTGAAATATGAGGATGGGTTATTTATGGTTATACTTGGCTAGTTTTCGGTCAGAGCGATTGATATCGGTCTGTTTGAGTCTATTCGCTTGTCTTGAATCAAATAACTAAGTTCTATTATTGTATTATCTATTTTCCTTTGTACTGATTAAAGGCTTCAAATGCATATCTCTAATGAAGCAAAGGTTGTATAAAAGCATTATTGTTAGATAAAAAATTTGCTTAGTTTGGAATTAAATTATGATAATTACGTGTAATACAGCAAATATTTTGCACATGTATTACTAGGTTTCTTTATACGTTACTTATTTAGATGAAATAGTCAAGACTATAGTATAGTAATGTCTTAGTGAAAATTTTTATTCTACAAAATAACATACTCAACGATGTTTTAAGCTTAGATCTAAATTTCTAAATAAAAGGAGATGGTACTTCAAGATCGCCCGCATACTTCAGTCGGGTGCTCTCCTGGGTCCTCGATTATTTAAAGAGTTTAATGCAATACGTCTTAGACTATGCAGATTTATTGAGAGACACTTGTTTGAATGATCTCTTTATAAGAACTCGGAAAGAAATTGCAGTAGGAACGTGTTTTGAATTTGAAGAGGCGTTTGATAAATTCGTAACAAAATAAATACCCAGCTTTAATCAAGCTGTTATTCCGTTGGCGGTGTTACTTGATTTTGAGTAAGTTAAGGTTACACTAAAGTCAGACTTGATTTAGGTTTGGTGTAAAAATCAAAGTATAAGCTACATATTTTCAAGGAAGCCATTCAAAGTAACTTATATAATTTTATTTGGGTGAAATGATTACTGTATTTGAATCTCGAGTATAATGTGCAAAATAAATACAACCATCCGTTTTGTTTATTGTTTCTCATCTGAAGCATTCCACGTAAGAATATTTTCGTTTCATTTTCCCTGTTTGCGTTATTATCTTGTGCAACCAAGGTAAGTGCTTTCCTATTTTTGTAACGAATCGAAACATAATGAATATAGGATCAAGCCAATTATGAGATGGAATATGCATTTGGAAATATAAATAAACAAGATCGAATAAACTAAAAATATTATCAATTTAAATGCAAAGTTTAATTTATTAATCGTAATTATTGTTTTTGCATTTCTTTGATTTATTAATGAGTGATTAACATTTAGTCGAATACAAGTGTGTGCTAAGAATGTTAATGAGGCTAAGCTAAGATGTTCATTCAATTCTGCAATGCTTGCCGATTCAATTGTTTTTTTTTTTTAAGTTTATTATATACAGGATAGTTTTTAATTACAGTAAGCACATTATTACATGTTAAGTTACTTTCCTCTACGTGCAAATAAACAAACAAATGTTCCAATAGATACCAACAAATAATAAAAAGAGAAATTTAATATTGTCTTGTGTCAAATAAATTTTAAAATTAACACACAGAACATAGATTTAGGAATGTACGACTGCGAACAAATAGAAAAGGGTATTTCATTGTGTTGATTCGATTTGTAACATAAAGCGTTGGCATGAAATTTAAGGGGGATGGTCGGTACAACACCAGCAGTTCCTTTTAGATAACCCTATCGACATATTGTCAATACTGAACACAAAAGAATTGGTATTAATTTGACATACCATTAAAAATATTGCTTTAAAAATTGTCGATGGACGAATTCGCGCGGAAGATATAACTGCAAATGGCATCAACCAACCCTACTTCAGAAAAAGTGATGTCATAAAACATCAATTTACGATCCACGTGTTAAAAATTCTCAACCCCTAATGAATGGATTAAAAAGGCGAATTTGCATAAGAAGTTACCCGTTTATTGATTGATCGATGTCGTAAAAATAAATCTGTTTGTTAGACAATACCATTGGTAAAGTTTAACGATGCAGTAATATTGGAGAAATTTTTGCATAACACGTCAAAAGATAACAAAGATGACACGCGTTTCTATTGAAATTTATGCTAATAATGATAAACATTAATTTGTGACGGTTGATTTGTTAATATACGATGCTTATTTGCATAATCATGGTAGCGTTTGAAAAGAAATGGCGCCGGCTGATAGTGTTAATGACGAAGGCAATGACGTTTACTAGTTTTTTGATGTATCGATCGTAAAAAACTAAATGCTAGACATTAAAGTTAAATGTCTCTATTTAACGGATAAATTTGTGAACATCTGCGGTTTACGACGCTAACTATAATCATAAAAGAAATTAATATGAATCTGCAGCAGGAAAGAGGTGAAATGAATTGTTGTATTATACATACGGTATTAAAAATCATAATAATTAAAAATATTCCCACGGCCAAAATAACTCTTAGTGATTCTCAAAGGGTTATTTGAAGTGACAATTTTAAATTCACGTCAAAATTAGCAACGGTTGGTAGTAACGAAAAGGACAACGGTGGTCTTGCGTCAGTTTTGATTGACGTTTGAAGAGTGTGCAGAATTTAAACTCGTGCTAATGCTTTAATTGACAAAGATGGGATAATTGAAAATGGCGTTGCTAATTTCTTATTGCGCAATGTTATGGGTAACGCATATAAAAGTACTAGTTTTAAATATCTAAATGTATTTGTTGCTGGTGTTGGGAAATTCCCAACAATCTGAAGTCTTTTGTTACGATTCTTTAGCAAACATCTTTAGATTAAGACATATATTCCAGGTTATTATATTTTGTTATATAACTATAAAATGAATATTAAGTAACATTTCTAATATTTTTATATTCATATTGCATGGAACTACTACTAACAAAGGATGTGTCTATTTTATTATCTAAAACACTATTTCAATATTTATTCTAGTTAAAAGATGCATTAAATCTGTTAAGAAAACATACCTAATAGATTTAAAGTTACGTTTTCAGTATATTCTGGTTTTAAACCAGAATTTATTTTGAATAAGCAGAAACAAAACCAAGGATACACAATCCTTTTTGCGCTTATTGCCGAGTAATTACAGAACAATAAACTCTAGCTCGTAAAAACGGTAAGTGCATTTGTTTTATACCAAAAGTTATAATAAATTCTTTATAGGGCTATATTAACAAGTAAGACAACATCGTCAGCATCAACTACTAAGATATAATACGAGGGTCAAACTGAAAGTTCTTAGAACTGGCCACTTATAAACAATATAATAAAAAAATAATTCTAAAATTTGAAAATATAACTCTTTGCCAATATTACTGAGTATATATTTCATTCATTTGTCATTTGTTTTACGATTTGGCGACAAATTGAAAATTGTCTGTGTCACGTCATCATGAATTTAACACGAGAAAATTTTCGTGCAATAATTTTTTATGACTTTCGATGTCATTTAAGTCAACAAGAAAGTTATGATAGACTACGATTGGCCTTTCACGATGAAGCCCCATCTCGTGCGACTGTTTACAACTAGTTTAATGAGTTTAAACGTGGTCGCACTAATCTCACTGATGATTAACGTGAGGGACGGCCTTCTACGGCGACGACTGAAGATAACATCTGTGTTGTGCGGCGTATGATAGAGACTGACAAAAGAGTGACCTATCAACAGATTCGGACAAGCTTAGGCATCGGTATGAGTCAAGTGCACAAAATCCTCCACGAACATTTAGCGGTCAGGAAGCTTTGCGCCCGGTGGATACCTCATAATTTGACTGAGGCTCAAAAACTCCATCGTGTGGATTGGTGTCGTAAAATGATTGAAAGATTTAACGGAGGTGACTCAAATGCTGTGTTCGACATACTAACAGGTGACGAAAGCTGGATTTACTGTTATGATCCTAAAACCAAAAGACAATCTGCTCAGTGGGTGTTTCCTTTCGAGGAGTTGCCAACTAAAGTGAAGAGAGATCGAAGTGCGGGAAAAAAAATGGTGGCCTCGTTCTTTGGAAGGATAGGTCATTTTGCAACAATTGTGTTAGAGGATCAAAAAACAGTTTCTGCAGAATGGTACACTACCAATTGTTTGCCACTTGTCTTGGAAAAAGTTCGAGTGAAACGACCTCGCAGTAGGATCCTCCTTCACCACGACAACGCCTCGTCGCACACCGCCAAGCGAACGATCGACTATTTGGCGACATCAAACGTTGAATTACTGGGTCACCCGCCGTATAGCCCCGACCTCGCGCCTTGTGATTTTTATTTATTTCCAAAAATTAAAGAAAAATTTAAAGGAAAGCGGTTTATGAATGCTGAAGAAGCGGTGGCTGCGTATCGCGATGCCATTGAAGAGACCCCTAAGGACGAGTGGGCAAAGTGCTTTTCCCAGTGGTTCCATCGCATGCAGCGGTGTATTGACGTGAATGGACAATATTTTGAAAAGATATAATAAAACTAATAACTGGCTAATGTAATCAGTTTTTGATTTTCTAAGAACTTTCAGTTTGACCCTCGTATAATCACATAAGAAAACTTATTTTTGTTGCTTGTTTCTTATGAATTAACCTGGCTTATTATTTTTTTAGAGGTGGGTGAAAAGGTTCAGCATGTTTAACAGATTTGATAAAAATATGATAAAAAATTAAATTAAAAAATGAGTATAATCGCTTTAAATAAGATGTATGTTAATTTCGCCAGTTAATTTTAAGCTCTGCTGTCAATATATTAAGGTTTAAGATTAAGTAGAGGTTTTTTTAATCTACAAGAGTTTTTTCTAAAAAGTGCTCCTTTAATTTTCTTAATATTAGGGTTGTTGTATATCTAACGATAGTTGCGTCTCGTCGGTCACAGAACGTCAAAAGTGATACATTGAATGATAACATTCAACTTTTTACTCTTTACGGAAATTTCCCTCCCATGCATAGTTTGTAAGCTAGATGGATCTTCGGTCAGGTTTGAGCCGACCCTAAGTGAAATTGAAATATTTAATTGGTTCTCTGACAACACATAAACTTCGTTCATTACTACAAGATCGCTTAATTTCTTATTTCCTTTCTTAGGATTTTCGTAATTAATCACTGTCCGTACCGAATACTGTCCCGGTTGTAAACCCCTGACAATTTCATTATCCCGCGAAACATTACGTAAATACGAATTAGGAAGCCAGATGTTGTGCACTGCGGGTTGTAACTCCTTTTTATTTTGTTTTATTGTGGACAAAGTGTGTCAGGTGTTTTGGGACTGCTGTAACTATTAAAAGAGGTTTATTGTTTCTTGTGTTGTGGCACCAAACAAGAAACCGTGTCTTTCTAAGTCTAATCAAAACATAGTATAAAATAAACTCACTTTCCATTGTATGTGTGCTGAAATATTTTAATGTGGTTTTCATTTATATGCAGAGTGATTCATTAGGAAGTTTTTCAAAGCCGCTTGGAAAATAAAATAATAATCATCTGCAATTAATTTGATTGTTTAAAGTGTGTATGCCCTCCCTCGGTTTCTATGTTATCTGCCAAATAATGTTTCAGAATAAATAAGTAATTATAACCATTCGGATTCAACCCTTTCGCTGTCAATAAAAGATCAACAGAATCATAATAAACCATCTAGTTGAAAAACAATAGATTAATGTGTACACAATTCCACCTGCACAAGGAAAATATCTCTCTCCCTCGTTTTAATGGAAAGATCTAATGATAAGAAGCGACACAATTAATTAAGTGTTTGTGTTGTGACACATTGACATGGCACCTGATTGGCTAAAATTCGGAGTACAGAAAATTACTCGCCACCATTATCTTGTTTGAAATCAAACGCAAGGGAAATTGTAATTATAGCAATTCGTCGCCCTTCGCTTTTTTGTGTAGTTCTTTTTAATTTATTTTATTCTTTTATTTGTTATATTTAATTTGAGGAAAACTTTTTTTCTGAAAAGTATTCGAATGAAAATAATTGTTCTTAAGTCTGTAATTTTCAATTCATTAGTTACATTGCTATTATTATGTGAAGATAGAATTTATACTAGTAATATATAAGATTGAGTAACGAACTTATTATTTATTTTCACACTATCTTTACGGATATAAAATCTATCTTCTCAATTTAACGAAATATTTTAAAGTTATTGTATATAAATAATATTCTTTTAATTTAAAAATAATTTAACTGTTTTATACTAAAACCTATAATCAGGAAAAACAGCAACACTAATGGCCCTTTATGAAATGTAACATTTCTTTCATTTTCGTAAGACAACTTCAAAGATTTTTATGAAAAAACAGTCTCTTATCTATTGTTTGACACCATTGTTTTTAATATTATGACACATTGTTTGAACCCCAAAATCTGAACACACCTGATAATTATGAGCTAATTTTATGACAAATCGTGGACATGCCACCTTTTGGTAACATTAAGACCATATGGCAGTTTTGTTTAATGTTGTAAAAATTAACGATTTTCACGCCTTTTTACGTTTAAAAATATTATAATACAAAATACTCGTAGTTAATTGGACGCTTTAATAGACAACATTTATTTATTGAAGTAGAAACATGTAGTTAATTTAAATATATATTATTTAAATTGTTAAATACATCGAATTTTCACTAACAATTTTTTTTTAAATAAGAAAAGATGATACATCCAATCAAAGAGAAATGATTTAGTTCGATTTACATAATTTTATTGTCTTATTACAATAATATTATAACTACACGAGTAGTGGTGAGTCTTATGACCCTTATAAGACCATTAGTCTGCAACAATTCCAGTAATCGAGTAATTTCCACCGAATGCTTAACCCATTAGCAGGCGCGCGGACCGAATCGTAGCCGGAATCAGATTATTGGACCTTGCCTTATTGAATTTATCCTTAATATGAGAAGATAAATGTGCGTACAGGATTCAGTAGAATCCTATAATTTATATCTTAAAATTAAATATTTATATACGAAATTATTTCTATTGACATTAAAAATGCTTTGCATAACAAATATTGTTATAAAATAGAATGGCATTTATTTATTTATGTTTTTTATTCGCCCATTTGAATTTTATACACTCTATTTATTAAACTTTAAATAAATAAAATGTTTTAAATAAAAAAGGCTTTTCGGCCAGAAATGTTTTCTTGTCCATTAAAGTCAGAAGTAATAAATATTCTAATAGTTTTATATATAGTATAATTATACATGTGTTGTACATTATACATTTTTAAAATAAAAAGTATGTGCTGTAACATACTTTTTATTTTAAAAATCCTGAGGGATAAAAGCTGACTAATGAAGACTGAATAAGGAAGACAATTTTCATTATCTGTTGGAATATAGTAAGCGAAATTCTAAAATAGATTAATGTCAGGCATTTTTTATGTACGTAGAGAAATGAAAATATTTTTCATATTAATAATTTTATCACTATCACTTGTACATCTCAGTCGAATTAGTATATTGTAAACGAATAATTTGTATTTTAATATTAAAGGTAATATCATAAAAACAATTCGAGGAAAAGCTTACCCAAAACTTACCAATAAACAATAATCTCCCAAAGATACTGAGTGTTTATATGATTGCCGACAGAATGTCTCCTAAATAATGGAGAGATAGTGAGCGCCTCGATCGCTTACAATAACGCTTGCGAGCGATAAAAGCGGAGATGCATCGGAAGAAACGTAATAAACATGTGGATATGATCATTTATTAACACCAATTGCTATAACAAAGGATTAAGGAAAATAAAAACCTGTCTTAAGAATTTTATCCAACAGTGAAAAACGCATAAGAAGCCGTTACTGTGCATGAGGAGTGAAAAGCCTAATATACACCGAGTCTGACAGGAGTAGAGGTGATTTTTCAGTTATTCCTAAACTGAGCTAAAAATTGAGCATTTTTTTTATTTTCAGTTTATTTACTAAGTTGTTACAAACATGGTGATTAAAATAACGGAGTTAAATGTTTGATATGTTTGGTTACCAAGCATGCACATTTATATAGTCTTATTTATTAATTAATAACGTATTTAAAACACCAATATGTATAATTTACTGTTTGTCAAATAATTATAATTATATTTGAAATTTCAGAATTTAATATCAAACACTCTTTGTAACATAATTAATCATAATTTACGGAGTTATCTTTTAGTATAAAAATAAAAGTTTTTAAACACAAACTCGATAGTTTCTATTTACATTTTTTAAGTAAAATAATAAAAAAATATTATGGTGTAAATAATTGTGGTGTATATAATGAATAATAATCTTATATCACCATTTGCTGCTCTAATATTTTAAGCATTACTGCTTTATCTATTACTTCGGAGCTAAATAATTTACCCAATCCTATTGCTACTCTTTAAACTAAACTAATAAGAGTCTAATTAATTAAGCTTAGTTTGTATCAATAGAAATTTTAAAAGGCTTATCCTCATTTCGTCACACTACTGCAAAAGGAAAATCTTTAACGAAACGCTAAGAAAATATTGGATAGAGATTAGGCCATCCACTTTTATTGGGTTTCCACTATATTTATTTTACGTTCAAAGGGAAACGTGCAGGAACTTATCTGGTGCACGGGAATAAATCTTTTTGTTTGTTAACACACTTTTTTGGGGCTTTCATAAAGCTTTTGAAAGTTATTTGTACAAATATCGGAGCTATAGTTGATGGTACTGTGGTTGATAACACCGCTTTATGGATTGATTTATTATTTATGTTATTATAAGTGTTTAAGTTAATATGAAAAGAAAAATATTTCTTTTTTGGAAAACTCCATCAGTTGAAGCAAACTTAAAAATATTTTGTTTATTATTTATCTTTATTATATTATTTATCTTCTACATATAACATTTAAGAGTGAGACGCGTACCTATCATATCTATAGTCTTGAATGTATATTAAGTAACGATTGTAAGCTGTTTTGTGTACCTAATAAATAAATAAAAAAACGCTTGAGTAAATTTCATAATTTAACTAGATATCGGTTGTTTAAGTAGAATATCTAAACATGTATAAAAACCTCATGTCACCAAAAGCATATTTTTTTGAAAATTTAATTGAATAACTCTTGACATGAGTGAATCGAAAATATAACATTATTTCTAAATAAGTTGGAATCAATCAATAGTGTACAAGCATCTTCTTTAGTTTGATTAAAAACAATATGTCAAATTTAAGTTGCAAGAAATAATTTACTGATTTTCCGATTTTTTGTATGACACATTAATTTGCAAAAGTGAACTAATAACATAAAATGCGTAATTAATGTAAATTATGTAATACAATTAAATAAACCCGAATCATATAATATACAAATGTGCAGTCGTGAATTGTACAGCAAGTATCAAAGCTATTCCCACAAAACCGAAGAAACTCATACAATTTGTATACTCGACCACAATATTAGTAATAATAATGAATTGTCCAGTCTATCCGTAACGCGGCGTGCATTAAAATCATCCATAACTTTCATTTCCCACATTGAAGTCGGACGATGTTGCATCATCGTAAAATTTTACGATTACTCTCAGCACGTGTGACGTCACATCCCTCAAACGGTGACGTACGACACATATTTAATGACGTCCGTCTCGGACTCGTGGTAGGGTGGCGATATATTTTTTTTATATTATTTTGAAGATGGAACATGGAACTATCGAATATTTTAGATATGTAACTCGTAACCTGACACCTGACGGCCCACTAAAGGTCTACTCTGTTTATCCTCCAACAGAAACTCTTTGGAGTCGTTGTGTGATTCCGTGAACTTCCGGATATTTACATCCATCAATACCGTTCTTCAAAAATAATGAATAAAAACTGTTTTTTTTTTATCGGCAACATCAAAGCCTTCTACTATATCAGATTCCATATAGAATTTAAAAAACATATCACTCAATTATTTTTGAAGAACGGTAATGACGGATGTATCAAACTGGAAGTTCGGTTTCCGAGGAATCACTCTATTATTATTTCAAAATAGACAAAATTTTGTTTTCTCAGTATTAGAATTGACCTTCAGAGGTTATGTTAATTCGTACGAGTAATATTGTATTGATGCTAAAAATTTGAGGGTAACCCGGATTATTACAAAGTATTTTTTTACGAAAATAATGGGTACTGGTATTTGCAATAGAAAACTGGAAATTGAAGGCCATTTTCCAGTTTTCATCAAATTAATAAACGTCGAAGTTAACAATAATTAAAATAAAAGTGAGTACGAAGGAAGCGAAATACAAATGTGGAAGCTTTGCGTTGCAGCACTACTTTACTGTAACTTTACTTTACCGTGCCGATCGATTTGGCAGTATATATATATCCCTAGGGTACCGTTTAGTGGGATAAAAAGAATACTAAATTTCATTAAATCCGATAAGAAAGAGTAACAAACGTCCACAAACTTTCATAAAGAGTATATTTTTAGTTTTCTTTTGCTTAGTAAGTTATTAAACTAAGTTGGTATTTTATATTTTTTAACAAATTTTATTTATTTGACTTGATAGCAAATAAAAGTACGATAAAAAATCGATCTCAATTTCAACCCCATTCTATTCTCTCGGTTTCCCATTAACTGGCGATTTTGACAGTCGATGTACAACGAAAGTACTGTACTTCGTACTCAAAGTTTATTACTAATAAATATCTAGTCGGAATTAATACGAGAGCGTGTCGGCAATATCAGCTTTTATGCCTTTGCACTGCGATAATTGCATGGTATGGAGCTACTGTGTTGAAGCGATATGCACGCGCATCGGTAGTAAAACTGAGTCGTAAATATTTCGGAAATATAATGATTAGTAGTCAAAGAAATTTTATACATAAAATTCGAACTCAACGAAGCAATGACTTTGTTATCCTTCGATCGTAGAAAAATACGAAAGCTGCGGAAGACGAAGTTTTGTTTTAACTTTATTTTTTTCAGACTAGGTTGTCAAGCACACATGGAAGTCGAAACATTACATCGATTCATAAATTAATGGTAGAAAACCTTGTATTAACTCAACAAAGGCTTTTTCCCTCCTGTCTTTTGTTATAAAGAATCGCTGTACTGAAAAAATAAATACGAGAGTCTGAAGATCTTTTTATTAACGAAAAAAACATAATTTGTTGCAAGTAAACATTGATCATGCGTAGCTTTGACCTTAAAAAACTCTGTTGTATCAAAATTACTTATTTTTGAATCTACAAAATTTATTTTTAATAGTTTATTAGAATGAACCAATTTTATTTGATCTGTACAGTGACAGAAAACCCAAAATTTTCTCACGTACACTTCAATAAGCTTATGATAGATTAAGAGCCATAAACTGACCATGGTTTGAAATCACAATAATTAGATTACTCACCTCAACCTATTTCCCATAGAAATGTGAACTATTTGGCATGAATCGTGGATTTGAAAAGCAACCCTTTCACCTAAAAGTGGACAGTGGTCAGTAATCGGATTGCAACGGTCACTCTGCTGCCGATCAGCTTAATATCGTTAGGTGTTTGTGAGAACAAGGATAATTTGTTGTTCTCATGTATTCCTCTCTTATTTTGTCACGGTTCCATTACTTTTGTCAATAGGTGGCGTTAAATTAGTAACATATTACTTAGACAATTACACATATACTGCTTAGATGTCAAATTAAGTAGCTTTTAGCACTCGCATTATGAAGCATCTGAAACAATGACGATATACCACAAGCAGAGCAGTACAGAAAAGTTTCTTATTTTTCTCTTCTATGTTGTTCTGATCTGGAATACTTACCTGAGAGACAGCGAAACCTTGTAACCGGGTAGTCAGTCGGCTACGAAGGTGGTTAGTGTTCTTATTTATTTTTATCTATGAATATTTATACGTCATTTTAAAAACTTATGACAATAAATTGAGTGTATATTTCCTTTGGTATAAGCTTATTTGGATAATTTGGATAATCTTATTTTTGTTTCTAAATGTAGAGCTATTAGACTTCAAATGAAATTGCTTGAGTTTTTTTGGTTTTCGCACATAGGCATAAATATTATTTAATTCAATTAAAACAATAGAATAGGTAACTAACAGAGTTTACAGTAATGCGACGTCACAATGCCAATGAAAACTTTATAAGTAACTAAGGCGTCATAGACTAATATAACAAGTAACAAAACTTCAATACTAACCAAATATAAACCAATGAAACAAAGAAAAATAACAATAGTATCCAATCATTACACACCGACCGAAGTATATAACGTTCTTATACTTTTTTAATAAAACCGGATATTTCCGGATGCGTCCGGTGATCCTGCTCGTAAACGTTTACGACCGCGACTTGGTGCGGTGTGAACGCGCCCTTATGACGCCTAAGACAGTGTCAACCAGCGATAAGGTTTGTGTTATACTAAGATCAGTATAACACAGACCTTACCGCTCGTTGACACGTTGACGGCTAGCTAACTTCTTTGATTTCAATTGCATTACAGGTGCAATACACGATTACCGGAAAATTAATCTTATTTACATGTATTAACCACAGGTTTTTAAGCCATATTTTAACCGCATTAAAAAGTGATAACAAATAATTAACAATTCGCCTGTTTGCATAAAAAAATGTATATCCGAAATGTAACGTTCCGTATACAATTGACCGTGCTTTCATAAACTGACAATGGTCTAAATATCTTCTGTTAAAGTTCCGTCAAAGTTCACAAGTGCATAATTATAATGTAAAATAAATATTATCAATGGTATTAATTTGTTTTATTTTATGTAATTAATAAAATAATACATTGCGTATTTTATTAGAAACTCTAAACAGCATAACGGACATGGAAATATGGAATTTAGATAATTACTTTTGTAATATGGCGTATCGAGATAGCTACTCTGAAGTGATTTGCTGTGTTGATATAGTAACTCTACTTGGAATACGCCGATCGGTGTTAATGGTGTCCGTTAATTTGTTACAAATAATTAGTAAAGTTCGGTTAAGTGTTATCACGCAAGTGTAGCATTCTATATTGTGCAAATTCACTTCTTAAGTGCGGCTTTAAACGCGCTCTTAAATAAATAATTAATGGGGTAATAATTACAGTAATCAATATTCAAAAAATATAGGAGCGCTGTATTAACTTTTTTCGAAAATCTCAAAACAGCGGTCAAATTATTTTGATGGTAGTGAAAAGTTATAATAAAAACTTGATCTGTTGAGAGTAAATTTGGGTTGACGAAAGTTAGTACGAATCCTCATAAAAAAGGCATTTTCCTTTGTAGTTATATATCTCTTATATGTTCGGAATATATGAACCATTTTAACTTATAAATATTCAACAAAATACATTTTATGACACTAATTTGCAAAATATTACGCTACGAAAACTTGAAAAAGGTAGGAAAAATATATTACAAGAAAATTCTAATATATATATGGCATTAAATTAGTTACATTAAATGTTAACAGCTATAAACATAAAAGCACAAATAACAAAGATATTTTAAAGATCGCATTGTTTGAATTGGTATGGAGCGTTTCGGTCGACTAGGATCAGTTCCAAAATCATAGCACCATATCATCAAAACTATTGATCGCAGATATGCTGTTACTTCTACATTATTTATCAGTTATTAATGGACTATTCTATTTACAAAATAAATAAAAAATTTACAACTAGCCTATTGTTTGAAGTTAAAATATATAGATGAAGAAAACTATGTAATAATTATATGGTTTTTAAAAATGCATATATTCTGACTTGCACATGTCTGATTTTTTTACATCCACTATAAATGTTTTCGCTTAAGCTTTTCAGAGTTCACACTCGAGTGTTTTACTTTAACAATAAAAGAAGTATCCCATCTCAGGGTGCCAAGGACCAAGTGGATTTTTTAAGCATTTTTCATTAAGTATATTTTTCAGTATGGCATTGTAAATGCGAAATTAATCAAATATATAATTAGAATAAATTTTCGTCTTTATCGAAAGTTTAAATATTTGTATAAATAATTCTTTCGGCTGTTTGGGTGGATTGCCTGGACGTTGATGAGAATAAGCTCTGTAGTAGTGAAAAAGTAACAAGTGCTTGAAAGATTCGTCAGTACTGTTAGGTCCTGGGTAGCTCAGTAGTCAGAGTAGTCGCCCGGATTTCGAAAAGTCATGGGTTTAAATCCCATCTCAGAGTGCCAGGGACCAAAAGGTTTTTTTTAAGGATTTATCATTACGAAAATTTTTCATTATAGCGTTGTGAATTCGAAATTGGTGTCAATAAATAAAGGGAGTTTTCAGTTGCACCTATAGTTATGATAGAAATTAAGTCTTAAATAAAAATCAGTATATATTTAAAAAATTGGGCAGTGCTCTTACTGTACCGAGAACCTAAGCACATCCTCGGAGTTCCCTCAATATTGCCACTTATTGTGTTTTGTATTATTTACTGACTTTTACGAGCCGTGTCGCTCATATTTTGAGAGAGTCCAAACTACTTAAATTTTTATTTCCTAGTTTTCCACTTCGGTAACGTTCGCGTTTTATTGGTGGCGATAAAATATATACCTTTTTCTGTTTAATTGGATCGAAGTGTCGTTTAGAGGTCTTATAACAGATATTGGATACATCAATATTTACATCTATGCAATACATATAAAAATTCAATGATGCTTACTAGACCGAATTAGTTAGTTTAGAAACTGACAGGAACAACGATTTTATTTGACAATATAAACTGTTCGTATGTATTTATCAGACAGAATGCGTTCAGAAAATATTATTATTGAATTTTGACACTATTTAATTCTGAGGCGGTAATAATTTAATAGCCCGTAGTGGCTCTTTAACTTTCAATTGTTACAAATAAAGGCATTAACTAAATTTTAACTTTATTATTAACCTGTGAGAATTGTCACAGTAACGTCAACACACCATTTATCAGTGTACGATCACTATATTCGACATCATTAACCGATTATATGTTTTGACAGTCCATTAACTCTTATTCACAATAGATTTGACAGCTCCCAACTCGATCGAGTGCTATTGACAGTTGCATTTTACAGTTGATGTCATTTTTATAATGTCTATTTGACGTTTGATGGTGAACGTCTGACTTTAATGATGGGAAGTGTCATTTTTCAATTGCAACTAAACAATTAATTTCAATCGGGAATGAAATAAATCTCTAAATTTATTTATATGTACAAGATTTCAAACATCTATTCATCTTTGTATCGTAATCGATTATATTCTGTACTTCCTAGTTACAACTATATATATTAACTTGAAATATTTAATATATTGTTAT
Source organism: Diatraea saccharalis (assembly GCA_918026875.4). Lineage (NCBI taxonomy): Eukaryota > Metazoa > Arthropoda > Insecta > Lepidoptera > Crambidae > Diatraea > Diatraea saccharalis. The sequence goes on along the minus strand of OU893336.1, from coordinate 28,300,075 downwards.
TTTATTTTAATTGAGATTTTGAATCATAAGTTTAATCCATTTTTTTTATATTATCTTGATCACCTTTATTGTTTATTTTTTTTTTACATTTTTATGATTATAATTACTATTATTATTAATTAATATAAAAGGTAAAATGCTTTTTGCATGTTGTTTACGCATATTTGTGGAATTGCAGCCTACATCTGATTGTTCACATTTATGTTCTCCTTATTTATAATGAAGCTTCCAAACTTAAGTAGAAAAAATGTTACACTTAAGTATAAACTTCCTTAAATCAAATTGAACGTACTATTACTACTTCACTTAAAAACAACAATAAAGGGATAATCATACGCGGAAGCACCTAATTCGCAAAAGAAACAATATCAAATTCACAAGAAACTTACCTTATCAGATAACAAAAAAATATTTAGTTACCAAACTAGTCTATGAAAATGATAATTATTCAAATTGTTACTGCTAGCCATAGTTAAATAGATCAATTAAAGCGATGCTATATTAGATAAAACAAATTACAACCCACATGACGTCAAAAACGTCATGTAACTGTCATATAAGGAGGGAAGATAACGCGAAGATTACACTGCAAATTAATTAATTAGTTTTAATTACCTTAACCCTTCTATAAAAGTGGGATATAATGGACCACACGCAAGTTAGAAATGGTTTCGATAGTTAATGTTGATGGCAGTTTTGATTCATGTTGATACTCTATTTAATTAGAAGAATTATTTTATTATTTAAAAAAAAATAATATGAAAAAGAATTAGTAAGAGTTTGACCAGTATAACCCTGAATTAAACCTTCGATATTCTTAATGAAAATGGTTAAAAATTTCACTTTGTCCTTAGCACTCTGAGATTAGACTCGAACCCACCTTTCGCAATCCGGGTGAGTGCTCCCATGGGTTCCTCATATTTTTCAGTATAGCATTGTAAATGTAAAATTGATCAAATATGATAATTAAACCCTCGATGTTTATTTTCTTACCTTTACTCTTTCATGCACAGCTTTTCAGTCATTTTCACACCTGAGTTTATTTTTTTTAGTGTTTTTTTAAGGTTTAAATACTTGGTTTAAATATCTCAATAAATTCATTAACAGCTTTGAAACCTTCAAGTAGTAAAATAGAAAACATATATTACTGTCATATAAAGTTAGCTCATAAAAAAAGATTTTTCCGCGAGGCAAAATAATTTTGTAGTATTGTCTAACACAAAAAGCTCTTTGGGAACAATGTTGCTTATATAGATGTTGCGATTTTTCACCCCCTGATGTCGAGTGCAACATAATACGCAATATTGACCGTATCGGGCCAAAATGACCCACACGTGGTCTACATATTTGCATTGTGAAGCAATTCTTAACCATAACGAAGTCTGTTTGCAAATGGACAGACAAATTTAATCCATCGAATAAGGGCGTGGTCACGTATTTAGGTAATAAATAAAGTTTTTAACGTTTACAAATTTATAAAAAGTGTTACATTTTTTTTATTTTAAGACAAAAGAATGTTTTTTTTATATGATTAATTTTCTTATTTTGTATAAAACTTTGTATTTTTATTCGAACTCGTGTCCAAAATATATAAAAAAATATATAGCTAGCTTAAACTTTATTGTATTATTATTTTTATTTTGTAATAACTCATATCATAATCTATAGGTATTGTAATATCAAAAATAACTGTGACCGGGTCAAACCGACCCTCACTTCATGGACAATGTATCTTTAAAGAATTTTTGTCGGATTCAAGTGTTAATGTGATAAAATTTGTTGCGCCTTTAACAAGGGGTCAATTTTCAAATATATCCGCCATTTTGTTTTGGCTACTCAAACTTGACATATTTATGTGTTTTCTTTAATAACCGTGAAGATGTGGGTGTTTAGATATGGGTGCTGTAAATCATGATATATTTGCTATAGATCGTTGTAAATAAAACATATATTTTTAATCTATATTTTGTGAGTTTGAATTTATGCAAAATAGTTTATAATAGTTTATAAAAGTGTAGGTTTTAGACGTTGATCAGATCCCAAATAGCTAATGCATTGCATTATGCATTAATTGCATTATGGAAATCTGAAACATTGATGCTACCACAATAACCTATATTCTATACTCTATTTTGACCCGATCGCGAATCGTACACGTTTTGTACGTCTACACAGGCGACATCTTGAAATTGACTTTTCAATTCGGCCACGGACGAACTGAAAAGTTCTTTTATCATTTTAAAGAGATACTTTTTAATTTTATTTTTATTGATTGTAAATATAGTTTTTTTTTTATCTCAGCACCGCCTCACCATTTAGCCAACACAGTTTAATTCTTAATAAATAAAACTACTTATCACTCACGTACAATACATCGATGCAACTATTTATGGACTATTTGTTTTTTTTTTTTAATAAGTTAATAGTCCATAAATAGGCACCTAAGTGCGGAAAACCAAAATACTTCATTGCCACATTGTATGGTAATAGTATAGACAATTATGTTTTGCAGTTACGAATATAAGGGCGCTGCAAATCATATTTTAATTAAGCATATTTTTAAGAAAAGTAAAATTAACATAGTTTTAGGTTATATATCATAATAATTTAAAAGTGGATTTTGTAAATCATGATAAATTTGAAGAAATAGAAAAATAATAATAACGGTCATAATCAAAAGTCATCAATATTTAACCCTCAATAATATCAATTATTAAATCTTTGAGAATTAAAAGGGTATAGTTTGTGAAACCAAAGTTAAAAGCTTCTGAAGAATCGATGTTAAAAAATATAATAATAGTTACAATAGTTAGTCACCACAAATAAAAGATCGCTTAAACACGTATGACAATCATTGATCATCGGAAACTAATATGACAATTGAAGAAATAGAAATAAAAAAAATACTAAAGCAAAGGGGTAGGTAGTGGCTTTGACGCTAATGCTTTCCCCACATGAGCGATTCAGTAAAGGGGACGAAAACAAAATAGTGTTTTTTTTTGGTAAATCGAATTTTGACTTACGGATATTATCGAAATCGGAGTGACCCGAGGGAAAAACAAAATTATTGTCTGAGGTGTTTATTTGATTAGTAAGGATGGATGGCTTCTATTTGGACGCGATTTTTTTTTATATTCGTGTATTCATAGTTGTCAAATAATATTTCTAACTTTATTTGTTTGTAATGCTGATGCGTTCATAAAAATTCTTCCATGTACGGGAAACTACATCAAACGCGAAGTCACGAGAAAACATATAAAATTTCTAATAACATCTTTTTTTAATTCACGAAACTTTTTAGAAATAATTTTCTTTCTCATTATGAATCAATTCATCTCATTTCAAAATGGCCATATATTGTTTTCAAAGACGGAATTAAAAAATAAAATAAGTGAGTGCGAAGTGTGCGTATCAAATCAGAGCGGTAACAATTCACCGAATTTAAACCTCGTAAAGTTAAATGGAGCGCAAATCGACCCTTAACATGTGTATTCGCAAACTGCTAATGGATTTAAAATTTATTGCTGGACGCCCACTTGGCTCGAAATATTTGTAATAATGCCGTTTGGAAATATTTGCGGGAAGGTTGTAGATAGAGCTTGTTATTCTTGATATTTCAACCGCAAAGGTCGATTAAAAGAGACTGCAATATGCGTAAATTTAATGATCCATCAGGCTCAACTATTATTTAAACTTAGAAATATTAAGTACAGTTCGCAAGGTCAGTCATAAGATGAGAGACCGGAAATTTTTTATCTAAAGTGTGTAATTTAAGTTCGAAATCTCTAAGTTTTGGAGTTTCAACTCTAATTTACTACTGAGTATTCGCGACTGTTGAATTTTTAAAAGCACAGGGTTTTATTATTACAACAATTTTATTTTTATAATATCTAAATAAAATGTGAAATACAATTAATTGAATTCTTATTTTTTGGCACAAATGACGATTTATCTATTGAAAAGTATTTTTCTGTATTTGGTCCGTTCGTTTCAATATTGTTTTTTATCGACAGTCAGTGCCGATGTGCACTTATAAAATTACATTGTGCAAAATTGAATCAACCCCACTCTTTTACACTTCAACGCGGACACGTGCTGTTTTGACATTGTGTATTTTTTCTATGATTTTTTTATTTAAGTAAAAATTTTTGTTTATTATTGGGTTCATTGTATGGACATTGTCTTGTCTAAATCATATTTCATTCAATGATTTCAAATTTAAAAACAAACCGTCGTTATTTTTACTAACATTTGAGTGCCTCATTGAGATAACTATTATTACTTAAATTTATTTTAATTATACTATTTCTCTTGAGACAAAAAGAGCTTGAAAGCTTTTGAGATTAACCGTTTGATTTATTTTCTATAAAATTTGTCATATCACTACATAGTATAAAACAAAGTCGCTTTCTCTGGTCCCTATATCCTTGTGTATGCTTGAACCTTTAAACTACGCAACGGATTTTGATGCGGTTTTTTTCATAGATAGGGTGATTCAAAAGGAAGGTTTTTATGTATAATACAAGACCACGCGGGCGAAGCAACTGGCGGAAAGCATATAACTTAATAAATGATTAAATTTTATACAACTGCACTTTCTACATTGTTTAACTCCCAAATTAAGTAAAACTGAAAAGCATTATTTGTGAGAAATCTGAAATATCGAAGACCTCTATGGCCGAGTGGCTCGCACGACCGTCTCAAGATGGACCCGCTCTGGGGCCTCAGAAATGGTAGCAGCGATTCAATTTGGTTGCACTGGTTGGGTCAAAGTAAAAATGTACTTTTCTATATTTTCTCATGTATCAATGTTGTGGTACCTTCATTGTTAAGGATTTTCATAATACATATCTACAAAAGTTTGTGATTTCTTTTGGAGGCTTTAATTTGATAACTTATTTTCAATTTGAAAAAGTATATCAAAAAAGCCAAATTTCTATTACTGGTCAGTAGGTATACGTCACGTATACACATCACGCGTCATAAAAATTGCGTTGGAATCAGCAAGAAGTATATACTCGATGTTGTAATAATCCCTTCACTGCTCAATAAAGCATCACAAGCGGTCGCAACTCGTCCCAATAAGTCGTCAGACTCGTGACGTTAATTCGTCGGAAGTCACTCGTAAAGTTTTACGAGATCGACTATCGACTTCCGAAAGGGTTCTGGATTCTCTGCGAGAATCTGTTGTATGGAATAAATCAGGGTAGAATTGACGAATTCTTGGGAATATATTTTTGAGAAGCTCGTTGGCGCAGTTCATAGCGTTTTAGATTAAGCAGCTTTTATAAATACTGTTTATAGAGAAGTGTCTAAAAATTTCAGTTTTGGATATAATTCAGACCTCTTGCCCCTTGTTCTTCGATTTTGCTAGGGTCACGTCAAGAGACTGAAATATAAACAAAATTGAGATATCAACGGAAGATTACTTTTGTCAGGCACTTATTCAGACTGAAAAGGGAATATGCAGGTCATGTTTCACGCAAAACCAAGCCGTGGAGCAAGCGGCTGCGTATGTGACGAATGGGCCAAAATCACCCTCCAAGAAGGCGATAAAAGAGAATCGTTGAAAAAAGTAAATACAGGTTAAAGAATCCTCAACGGTGTCTGCAATTGCTAGTCTGCAGGGTGTGAGCAACATTAACTTACTTACACAGGCTGTTGATGTAGCTCACACACTGCTTTATCAGGAACACCAGTGTCGTGATAGGTAGTCTGCACTGTTATGTCTAATGCTAAGGCAGATTCCTGAATGACCACCACTTAACAGTTAATATGCATGATCATTACTGTAGGTTCTGTATGATCTTGAATATATATTATTTTGCCAATAAATAAATTTCTTGATTTCAGTATATTTTCATTAAGAATATTTAATAAATTTATTAGTTTGGATGTGAGTGCGTTTCGTGTTTTTAATTACATATAGGATTTATGTCTTAGCATACCTAGGCTGAATATTATATCACATCCATTTGCAAGAAAATTGTTATCTCACAAAATAACTCCAATAAAATCTATAGTTAAAAGTAAGGTGGATATAAAACTGTATCGCATGCAAGAATATGATACAGGTAAAGATATAACCCTTCGTCTGGTCTGTTGGACCCGTTCGTTGCTAACATAAAATTCCACGTCAGTTCTGGGTTCGTTAAAAACAACATTAGTCGCATTTATCGGTGTCGTTAGCACGGCGCAAACTGTGGTTTAAACCGTTTAAGCTTCGGTGGCTAAGGTTCTCAATGTTTACTGAGCGTTAGATTTTCAGATTTGAAAAGTAATAGAGTTAGTTTACGAATGTGGAGACCGCTGTAATTTAGGTAGACCATGTCATCTATATGTGTTTATGTACAATTTTATTTTATAGCTTTTAACTGTTGATTTTTATGTGTAAACTGTTAATGTGTACAACACAGATTGAAGTTTTTTTTAATTATGATCACTTTCATTAAATTTATATACTTGATCAATTTATCATCCCAAACGATATATTCATTTTACTTAAAGAAATTGCTTAAAAAAATACCGTACCGTAAAATTACAGTATCAAATGGTCCAGGTAATTTTTTTAGTAGGATACTTACCCCGAGATGGTTTTCGAACCCATAACCTTTCGGTATCCCGACAGGCGACTAATTCTACAAGTAATTGTTACTTTCGCTACAAGTGAGCGTTCATGATTTTCTATTCAATATTTTTTCTTAAATATCCAATGAAATCAAGGAGTGCGGCATATAAAAGAAAAAGTGTTATTTAAGTAAGAATTTGCGGAAACATATACCGGCTTATTACAGAACGAGGACTGTATACTTGGACTGAACTATTTGACCCCTAAAACAAATTTTCAATAACAGAAGAGTAATCTCGATGTGAGACGTGTCGACTTATTTTGGTCGATTATTAGTGTAATGATTGTCTAAAGTTAAAACTCATTTACTTTCAGAACGACAATTTGGATTTAGGAATAATAGGTCCACCAACGATGCAGTACATAATCTAACTAATCACATTGTTGAGTCGTTGGATAGTGGTAAAAAATGTGTAGGAATATTCCTCGATATGGCTAAGGCCTTTGATACGGTCTCCATCCCCAAACTTCTAAATAAACTTGAAAACCTGGGAATAAGAAACATTCAATTTGAATTATTCAAAAGTTACTTGTCTAATCGTACCCAATCTGTAAAGATTGATGATTATATGAGCAGCGCACTTCCAGTAGAGTGCGGAGTTCCACAGGGAAGTATCTTAGGACCTACCCTCTTTTTGGCCTATATTAATGATATGTGCAATATTGAACTGACAGATGGAAAATTAGTAGCATTTGCAGATGATACCGCGTTAGTTTTTACTGCGGATACATGGGATCAAGCTTTTCATGCTGCTCAGATAGGTTTTGATAAAATAATGGGATGGTTATCGGAAAATAGCCTGTCTCTTAACGTAGATAAAACTAAGTATATACGATTTAGGATCAAACAAACCAAATATCCTGATCTGGAGAGATATTATATTCAAGCACATAATCATCCTAGCAACCCAAATCTACAATGTAAATGTCCTATATTAGTCAATACCAATACTATCAAATACCTAGGCGTAATGCTGGATGATGATGGTGTGTAACCTTATTCGAGAGGCTGTCATTTATACTGCATATTGAGTTGCTGTCAAAGAGGGTTCGAAAGCTAGTTTTTATCTTTAAACATTTACGACGTGTTGCGAATCCTATAACTATAAAAATAGTATATTACGCCTTATGTCAGTCCTTATTGGAATATTGTATCATATCTTGGGGTGGGGCGTATAAAACCCATTTAATTAAACTTGAAAGGGCACAGCGTGCTATATTGAAGGTATGTACTTTTAAACCCTTCCGTTTCCCAACGAAAGAATTGTATGAGTATTGCGAAGTGTTAACAGTACGGCAACTATTCATACTGCATGTTATACTAAAGCAACACTCTAGCGCTAACCTTATTCGTCTTGATAAAACAGAAACGCGAACTAGACGGAAATATAGGATCGTGAATACTAATAATTGCAGGACTTCTTTTGGCAGGAAATTCTATTACTTTTTAAGTCGCTTTTTATATATCAAATTAAATAAAAAACTAGAATTTGATCACAGAAATAAAAATGCCTGTAAAATAATTGTCAGAGATTGGCTGCTAAAACAAAATTATGATCAAACTGAGGAACTCTTTCAGAAACAATAAGTAAATAGATATATCCACAAAACACACTCACATACACACACACACACATACACACACACACACACACACCCACACACACACACACACACACACACACACACACACACAACACTCACACACACACACACACACATACACATACATACACACCACATGTATATATTTTACTATTTTTAATTATATTTACATATGGGTAAATATTACATACCTCATATATTAACCTTAACTCTTAAAATTCTTCAAATCTAAAAATTTCATTATGAAGTATTGCACTAATTCACAATATTTAGTTACTTTAATAATATAGTGCTATGGAAGGAAAGCTGGTACTTAAAGCACAGAGTTTTTTCTATCTTAAGTACCAGCCGCTACATATGTAAGTTTTTAATGTACTATCATTATGTTAAAAGTTTTTTGTGTTTTATTGTGAAATAAATAAATATTATTATTATTATAAATATTATTATTATTATTTAATGATAAGTCGTTCAGATTTTATTATTCTAAATTAAAATAACGCCAGTTTCAAGGTTTCACCATCTCTGAGGTTCCGGTCGGGTCAATATAGAAATCTGAGCAATGTATGTGATGTTGTCTAATATATAATATATAAACGTACGTTGCCAAGTTTGGGAACCACATCCGATTTGTCGCGATTTAAGAGCTCAGCATCAGCATCACAATAGGAACGCAGCGCGACGCAACGGAAGCGCAGTTGTAAATTTTTATAACCCGTCGACGTCGTCTGCAATCGGCGGGTGGGGTTGAATAGACCATCGGCTCTTGCGAGTGCGTAATTATTTACAGCATCTTCTATTCATTACAATAAAATATATTTTACAGTGCTTTGTTTTAGATTTTTTTTATTTGAATAAAAATATAAAAGAATACTGGCTGTTTTCAAGTTAATTCGGCCGCGTAAATTATAGCTGACAATTCCTACACTCGAGTATTGTATGACTTTATAGAACAGTGAAAATATTGTATATTTATTGGAATTAAATGGGTTATTTATTAAGTATAAAACCTTAATTAATAAACCTGTTTATTGTATTCGCATAAATGATAAAAGTCAACTTCAGTTTGTCTGGAGACTATGAAATAATTAACTAGCTTTAATTGCTCCAGGTATCTTAGATTATAAGCAGATTTATTTTGACGTCATTAGACACTGCCATTTTTCTCATATATATATTTTTTTATACTAATTTATTTATCAGCTATTCATTACAAGACATCATTATTTGTATTATAACTGAAAATCTATTTATAATTATGTATTCACATTAGTTTTGATAACCAAACATTATTATTCACAGCAAATTTCGCAAAACCAATCATCCATCCAACCCTTATTCCGTGATATGAGTTTTGTTTTGTGAAATGAAATCCGTCATTCAAAATCAGAATAGTTTGAAACTATTCCACATAACAACCACATCTCAACTCTATACTCAGACATAAATAAGCCAAGATAAGCCGACGATATTAGAGATAACTTCACTTAGAAATTGACCGAGCTAACAACGTCTAATGACAACTGGAAGCGGCAATTTCGTATATAAATTACTCACATTCCAACAAAATTCATAAAGAACGACAAGATTTTATGCGTATATATTTTTGTAATAAGTGAAAAACAATGATCATTGTAGCCCTTTAATAGGAAGTTATCCAAGAAAATTTTCATCATATATCAACAGATATTTTCAGGTTTACTAATAATAAACATACATCATCAAACGCAGCGTCGAACACAGTGTTGTCAGACAACTTCTATATGTAATAAAGAATTTATTTGATTTAATCTTTGATGCTGCAACAGCGCTGTATTTCTTTGAAGACTCACTTCTACAAGCAGCCTTTAAAATTAAAAGAAAGCTGTTGAAAAACAAAACGCAGTTGTGTATATACAGTAAATTTATATCGTTGTGTTGTGATATTGTTAAGTTTAGGTATCAGTTACTGTATGCCTATCATGACATATTTTATTTGAACTAAAATGTGTTAATTGGATTATAGTTTTGTTACGTCTTTATATAAGCGATAGATGAAAACTATTTATTCTATACTCAAACATTTTATATTAAGATTTTTATTTATCATAAAAAAAAAGATAATATTTTTCTATTATTTTACATTAACAAAAAAGTGACAATTACATTTTAAAGTTATGTCATTTCAATTTGAGAATATATGATTTATTCAATACAATGTCTAAAGTAGACACTTCTATAAAATATATCAAGAGAAATATTTACATAAACGTGTCAACCCATGGATTAGTACCTTGCAGTGGTATAAAGCCTGGAGGCTTTCGGGGGGTTGGTTTATGAAATACGAAGGTGCAGAATGTCTGTCTTAAAGATCATCATTTTTCTTTCAGTCGTGTATTTTACAAAGTAGCCAAGTAAAGGATTTGCAGTTACATAAATCTATAAAACACATTTACTTTCCAAAGTCCTTTACTATGGTAACATAATGTTAAGTTAAATTGGTGATACATTTATATAAATACAACGCTGGTCACGTCGTATAGTATTAAAAAATAATAGTCAAATTTCCAGCTCATATCACAATAACCTACAATCTTTTTATATATCAATTTATAAATTACGTCGTTCATTAGCGAAAACCGAATGGAAATTTGTTAGGTATTTTTCAGTATTTACGCTTTCAGAGAGGCTAACGGATATATATGGCTGAGTCCCTTGTTTTGTAGTATGTAAGAATATATACTACTACCTATAACTACAGCTTTGATAGTCTGTAATAAGCGTTTACTTGATGAGCATAGTGCATTAGCGTTTAAGAAAACCTACTAATTTAAATCAAACAAAATCTTCTTCGAGTTATAGGTTGATTTTAAGAATGACACTGTAGTCACTGATATATTAAACATATAATACTCTTTTTATATATATTTTTTATATAATATCATCGACTGTTGTTTAAACTTTAGTAGTAGTAGTATTTTAGTTTGAAATTGTTAGGAAAATTTTAGAGCATTTTTAAAGCTAACCTTCTGCATTCTTCACTTTGGCCTGGTTAATAAGGTGCATACAGGCAGATGCTTGACATTTGAATAATGTATGGAGATTTAGTTTGCATTTGTTTACGGTGTAAGATAATGTTTTAGGAAGAAAATAATGTTTTAGTGTTAGTAAAGTATAATTACTACATATATTTAGTCAGCATTAGTCCTATTACTGCAATGTTTTAGCAATTATTAACTTAATAATTAAAAAATGTTCTGAGAGTACAAAATTAAATAAAAGTCAAGGAATCACTACATGATTTTGTACACTATCTTACAGCGTTTTTTTTGCTCTCCAATGGATCTTACAATAAAGGTAGATGAAAATGTAGTGTACCTACATATAAATAAATGTATATGCAAAAGATAAAATAATTGTCAAAGTAAACATTATAAAAAAAAATATTATATTTAATTAAATTATATGTACAAATACTCAATAACATAATATATAAAATTGTTTAACATGTTAAATTTAAGAAATAATATTTAATGTATTTGTTTGAATGTGTTACACAAGGACAAACACATCTAGTTTCTTTATATATAATTTTGGCGCTCGCACTAGCTCGGGACGCGGTTACTGCGCAGGCGTGAGACCGCGCGGCGCGGCGTCGTGGCTCGCGCATGCGTGAGGTAGCCCGCGAAATACGAGAGTCGCGTCCACAGATTATTATTATTGAGATGCATGTAGCACGCGTTGTTTTAATTCAAATTTATTATTTATATTATTAGATGTCAACCTGAAGTAGTTTTCATATTTCTTTTTGCTCACGTTCGCCTTCTTTATTCTACAGCATTGTGTGTACTTTTGTGCTTATCTTTTATTACTTTTTACACATGTGAGTGGTGAATAAAAACTTTAAAAATCCAACATAATTTATTTGGAGTTACATCACCACCGCCTCACTGGTGACCCCGATTGAGCACATCATGAGTGAGCCTACGAAGACATCGGAGCAAACTGTAACATCAAATCCGCCGAGTGATGTTCATCGTGTTGGTGTACGGGTTCCGCCATTTTATCCAGAGAAGCCGGCGTTATGGTTCGCATAGCTAGAGAGCCAATTTTATCTGGCAAATATAACCACGGATGCCACTAAATTCCACTACGCCATCAGTCAATTGGACCCTGTCTACGCATCGGAAGTTGAAGACATAATATCAGCACCACCATCACCGAACAAATACGAGCGGTTAAAGGCGGAGCTCATTAAACGTCTGTCTGCATCGAGGGAAAAGAAGGTGAAACAATTACTTATACACGAAGAGCTGGGTGACAGGAAACCGTCACAGTTCCTGCGTCACCTTCAACACCTCGCAGGGCCAGAGATTCCTGAGGAATTTCTAAAGACAATTTGGACCAGCCGCCTGCCGAGTAGTACGCAGTCAATAATAGCATCTCAAGTGAAAGCATCCCTGGAGGAAGTCGCGGAGCTGGCAGATAAAATCCATGACATCGTCCCACCAAGCCCACAAGTAGCAGCAGCGTCGGTGACACCTGGAAGTTCTACCGATACGTCCAACCAAATCGCCGAGCTCACACGACAGATACAATTCTTGAACAAGAAAGTAGAAAGGATGTCGCGACAACGACGAAGATTAACTTCTAACGATCGTTCCCGTGAAAATTCACATCACCGACGGTCACAATCCAACTATAAAAAATTTCCTGTGTGTTGGTATCATTCTAAATTCAGTGATAAAGCTACTAAGTGCGTGAAACCTTGTGATTATTCGGGAAAAGTGTAGGGCAGATCGTAATGGCGACCGACGCCTGTCCAAACTCCGGTCGCTTATTTGTAACAGACAGTCGTACTAAAATACAATTTTTAGTTGATACAGGTAGCGACATTTGTGTTTTCCCCAAAAAATTAATCAGCAAGCATCGTCACAGAACAAATTATGAATTATGCGCCGCTAACGGTTCCACGATTCATACATACGGGTATGCTCATTTTGTTTTAAATATTGGCTTGCGCCGTGACTATGCTTGGCGATTTATTGTCGCAGACGTAACACGAGCGATAATAGGTGTTGATTTTTTATCTTATTATAATTTAGTTGTAGATGTGCGTAATCAACGCCTAATAGATGCTAATACTACGCTTAGTACCTCGGCTTTGCTTGCCAAAAATTTTGATATTTTTTCAGTGAAAGTAATGTCTGGTGACACTGTTTATCATCGCATACTAGCCGAATACCCCAACATTACTCGTCCTTCTGGCTTACATGCTTCCGTAAAACATAACACTGTACATCACATACGCACAACACCTGGACCACCTGTATCTTGCTCACCACGTCGATTAGCACCTGATCGGCTTAAAATTGCTAAGGCCGAATTTGAGGCCATGTTACAGATTGGTACCTGTCGACCATCAGAGTCTCCATGGTCATCTCCTCTACATCTAGCACCGAAAAAGGATGACGGCTGGCGTCCCTGTGGAGACTACCGGATGCTGAATGCGAGAACTATTCCCGACAGGTACTCTATACGTCATATACAGGACTTTGACTATAATCTTTCTGGCTGCACTGTATTTTCCACCATTGACCTTGTGAAGGCCTATAACCAGGTCCCGATTAATCCCAGCGACGTACCGAAAACTGCAATCACGACGCCGTTCGGCCTATACGAGTTCCCGTACATGACGTTCGGACTTCGTAATGCCGGACAAACGTTTCAACGGTTCGTCGACGAAGTGCTGCGGGGCTTAGATTTCGTTTATCCGTATATTGACGATATTTTGGTCTTTTCTGTCGATCAAAAAACTCATCAAGATCATCTTAATCAGGTATTTGGCAGATTAAACGAGTATGGCATGGTCATTAATACTGCAAAATGTACATTTGGAGCATCTGAAGTCACGTTTCTAGGCTATCATGTTTCGGCTGAGGGCGTCAAACCACCTTCAGAAAAGGTTACGGCTATTAGGAACTTTCCCGCTCCAAAAACAGTTCGGGAATTACGCAGATTCCTCGGTATGGTGAATTTTTATCGCAGGTTTATTCCACAAGCTGCTCAACATCAAGCACCGTTGAACGCTCTTCTGGTTGGATCGGTAAAAGGTTCTCACCCTGTACTATTATCTGCCCACGAACTGGAAGCTTTTGAAGAGTGTAAAGAAGATCTTTGTCGAGCTGCTATGCTGGTGCATCCTGATTGTAAGGAAAAATTGGCCTTAGTCACGGACGCATCAGACACTGCTATCGGAGCCGTTTTACAACAGTCCAAAGATGACGTCTGGCAGCCACTGGGATTCTTTTCTCGTAAGTTGTCCCCATCTCAGACCAAATATTCTCCATACGACCGGGAGTTATTGGCCATATATGAGTCTATCAAGCACTTTCGGCATATGTTAGAAGCTCGCGATTTTGTGATATACACAGATCACAAACCCCTTACATTTGCATTTCATTCCCATAAATCTAATTGTTCGCCCAGACAGTTCCGCCACTTAGATTTTATATCTCAATTTTGCACCGATATAAGGCATATTGCTGGCAAAAACAACGTAGTAGCTGATACTCTTTCGCGCGTTGATGAAATAGTAAAACCTGTCGACATAGAAAAGCTAGCCACAATGCAAAGTTCAGATGACGAATTAAAATCATTTTTAAACTCCGATACATCTATGCGCCTTGAAAAAGTGAAACTGCCTGGGACTGATCTTGAATTATTTTGCGATGTAAGAGGTGATACTAAACGTCCATTTGTTGTAAAAGATTTACGTCGCCATGTGTTTGAGAGCCTACATTCGCTTAGTCACCCAGGTACGAGATCTACTGTCAAATTAGTATCTGATCGTTTTGTATGGCCAGGAATTCGTAGAGACTGCAAAAATTGGGTTCGTTCTTGTATGGCTTGTCAACGGTCCAAAGTCACTCGACATGTTTCATCGCCTATTGGAAACTTTGTGCTGCCTTCCGCTAGATTCAAGCACATACACATAGACTTAATAGGACCATTACCCATTTCGCATGGATTTAGGTATTGTCTCACCGCCATTGATCGTTTTACACGATGGCCTGAGGCAATACCATTATCCGACATTACAGCGGAAACTGTAGCAAGGTCTCTTTTAAGTGGATGGATTTCTCGCTTCGGCTGTCCAACACAGATTGTTACAGATCGCGGGAGACAATTCGAATCGGCATTGTTCAAGCACCTATCTGATATTGCCGGCTTCCAACATAAGCGTACCACTGCCTATCATCCGTCGTGCAACGGGTTAGTGGAAAGGTTTCACAGGCAACTTAAAGCTGCAATAACCTGCCACACTGGCAGCAGTTGGGTAGAGTCTCTTCCTCTTGTCTTATTAGGTATTCGTAGCACCTATAAAGAAGATTTAAAGTCATCTTCTGCTGAATTGCTATATGGAGAACCACTACGTCTGCCAGGAGATTTTTTTCAACCAGGTACAGATAACACAATCGACATGACAGATTATGTAGGACGTCTTCACATGTTCACTAAAAACTTGCAACCGTCTCCAGCTTCGCGTCATGGTCGTTCACGCTCTCCATTCATATTCAAAGACTTGACCACTGCTTCTCATGTCTTCCTTCGCGATGACGCAGGGGCTGGCTCTTTTAAACCAGCATATACCGGACCTCACGAAGTCCTAAAACGAGGTGACAAAGTTTTTAAAATTGCAATAAATGGTAAACCAGTGACTGTCTCGATTGACAGATTAAAACCAGCATACATACTGCGTGATCCAGATACCACAACATTTACACCTCATATCTCAAACAACTCATACTCACACAATCACTCTCATTCGTCTACACATAAAGTATGTGATGACTTACCTGCCACTGATAACATTCCTAAAATTACTAAATCAGGTCGTCGGGTTCAATTTCCAGATTATTATCGCCCGTAGGACGGTCTCTGGAAGGGGGTGATGTAGTGTACCTACATATAAATAAATGTATATGCAAAAGATAAAATAATTGTCAAAGTAAACATTATAAAAAAAAATATTATATTTAATTAAATTATATGTACAAATACTCAATAACATAATATATAAAATTGTTTAACATGTTAAATTTAAGAAATAATATTTAATGTATTTGTTTGAATGTGTTACACAAGGACAAACACATCTAGTTTCTTTATATATAATTTTGGCGCTCGCACTAGCTCGGGACGCGGTTACTGCGCAGGCGTGAGACCGCGCGGCGCGGCGTCGTGGCTCGCGCATGCGTGAGGTAGCCCGCGAAATACGAGAGTCGCGTCCACAGATTATTATTATTGAGATGCATGTAGCACGCGTTGTTTTAATTCAAATTTATTATTTATATTATTAGATGTCAACCTGAAGTAGTTTTCATATTTCTTTTTGCTCACGTTCGCCTTCTTTATTCTACAGCATTGTGTGTACTTTTGTGCTTATCTTTTATTACTTTTTACACATGTGAGTGGTGAATAAAAACTTTAAAAATCCAACATAATTTATTTGGAGTTACATCACCACCGCCTCAAAAATATAGATACCTAGATTTTCACTGTTTTATATTACAAACATGCAAAAGTACCAATAATGAATATGTCCCTTTAACCTATCAAATGCTCAATGCTCTATCAAATTTACAATTCACTCGTCAACTTGAAGTGTCCATAAATTATCGCATTTCAAACGGGATTTCCCACGACTGTTCACGTGTTCACCGATGGTCCTCAAGAGGGAAGGGCGTGTCCTCAACAAATATTGTCTTTGAGGACACCCTTGACTGTTTAAGGGTTGACGACGAATTCTATAATTTCATTCGATTGATGTTCAGAGCGTGTAATAGTTGTCAATTAATTGAAGATCAATTGTAGATTAATTTAGCATTTATTTAATTAATTATAATTGTTTAATGTTGTTATTTTAATAAAATTCATAATAAAATATTAAAATAAGTAGTAACTTTTTCAACTTTTCCTTAACTTTCTTTAAGTTTATAACAGATAAATCTTTGATACGCACAATTATGTAAGATTTTCCGCACCAAGAGGCCTATTATTGACTCATAAAATCCTATAAGGATCCAACAATAACTTCAAAAATCTATCCACGATTGTTGAAATCACAATCTCTTGTTAACGTCCACTACACGAATCGGACAATACGATACCAATAATCTGCGCTCCCTATTAATTATAATTGACATATTTCTCCGTCAATTTGTCCGTGGTCACGTGACCTGTGCTCTGTTTGTTTTGATGTGCTCGGGTCGAAAAGAACGACCGCTCTCATTAGAGGGTTCTTTTTGTTATCGAATATTGGTGGATTGATCCGATGTTTGGTCAGTGAGACGTTTTGATGGTATTGTCCCTTTAACAACATAGTTTCTGTGAAAGGTTCGTCTATTTTTGTAACTAGAAGCACATGGGTGGTTAAATGATATTTTATTCTTTTGATCCTTGTAACGGTGCGTCGTACCATCGACCGTTTATTTCGTCCTAGGTTTCCGCATGCAAACTTTTTGTCTTCAATTTTCAACATCATTTCTTTTTATTATTCACCTTTTGAATAACTTATAAAGTTCCAATGTATTGAATAAATTATATATTTAAAAGGAACCCAAAACAGCCTACGTATTTGTTCTATTTAACAATTATAATTAATATTTAGGTAATCCTACGAACTGTTTTTATATTTATTTTTTGTTTTGTTATAGTTTTCTTTTTCTTTTTTCTTTTATTACCGTAAATAAATCAAGTTCTTAAGCTTAGTTTGCCTTTTTCATTTGCCTGAGCATCGAACCCATCACACACTGACTCTGCTTGCGGCTTCTTCAGCAAAGATTTTATCCCAGTTTTTCGTATAAAGAACTTTTATTTTTGATTAGCTTTTATTTTTGATGAGAAAAGCGAACCAGGATTATTTCTATGCAGAGATGAGATAATATAATCCTAATTAATGATAACTTAAAATAAACTGTTATTTATTAAATTGTTTAATGTGTTAATTAAATTAATAAACGATACCAACCACTAAGAGTCTCTCAAACTCAACATTCCAATTGAATAAACCCCAAAAAATAAATTCCCATGCTTCTCCCAAAAACAAGTAGAGATTTTTCCGTTATTCCTAACTTGAGTTTTCGCAGGATCTCGGTTTTGCAAACCTGGCTACCTTTTTAACGGGTATCTGGTATTATCAGGACCTATAAACCTAAGAACAATGTTTTCCACATTGAAAGTTAAGAAAAAAAGACAGATTTTAAACCAACATATAAAAACATAGAAATAAAAGAAATAGATGATTGAAAAAGAACATAGGTTAGTGAGACATCGAGAACCACAATATTTTTGATTTTGATTCGTAAACCATATACGATGTTTGCAATTAATCTGTTTACACTATTATAATTACAATAAAATATTAAATAAATGTAATAGCTATTGAGTACAGCTTATTTGGTATCTCTTGAATAAAAGGCATCAAAACATCAGTTATGGAGTTCATTCTATTAAGATTGCTAAAGCTCAAAGGTGTACCATATCGGTTATATTTAATACAAAATATAAAATTTTATTTCCCTCTATTTATATCATACAAGTCAATTAGTTCCCTATCAAATTCAAATAATAGATTCAAAAAACTTTTTTACCAAGTCAATGCGTATAATTAATTCCCACGATAAAATATAACCCTCAATTACTGCGCTAATTTCCGAACACCAAATCGACTATTTTAGTCAATTATTTAGACTATTTAGTCAAACACGTAGGCACACGACCGCCGCGGGCGATTCTGTAACAAAAAAAAAAATATTAACAATAACAAATCTGAGTGGAATGAATAAAACATTGTTGTAATGCAGGGTTGAATGTTTGTGACTTATTCAGGGTACGGTGGTGTAACAGTAATGGTAAGAAACTAATTTAATTTTATTATATTTGCTCCGTTTTGCATTCAGAAAAGAAAATGCTTAAAAATTAGAGACTTTTTAAAGCAGTTTCATTTTTGTTGAACAATTACACACTATTGTCTACTAACTAAAACTGAGCACAAATTTAAATACCTTTTTTTATTAATTGTTCATATTTTAGAACGAGATTATATGCGTTAGAAATTTTGTATCGTTGAGTTTTAGATGATACGTCTAAAAGATTTTTATTAAACAAATATAAAATTATGATTACTTTAAAAATTTATTTATTGATTTGACACCTTTACTAAATTTTGAATTTGAATATAAATAAAATTCAAGATATTTTTTTTTATACTTATCTGTTTTGTTCTGTGACGGGTTCGATGCTTGGGCGAATGAATAAAAGGCCGACTAAGCTTGAGAACTTCATTTTATTATACGCTAAAGAAAAGGGAAAAGAGAACCTCTTTTTGGGTTTCCCGTAAACAATTTTCTTATTTAAATTATAATAATAACTTAATTATTATAATTTTTTATATTTAAATATATATGATACATTATCATGTTCACACCAGATTATTTTTTTACGACCTCACATTCATGAAGAGCATATTGGATTAGTCAAAATTTCAAATTACGAAAGGTGAATAATAAAAATAAATAATGTTGTATATCAAATACAAAAAGTTTGCATGCGGAAACCTAGGACGAAATAAACGGTGGTACGGCACACCGTTCATTGGGTTTGTGTTGTGTTTTTATACGATACGGGCCCCAATGTTATTCTGTTGATATTGTTGGAATACGCTGTTTGTTGCAAATGATTATTCTATTATTTATGGGAGACTAGTCGGCTCAAAATGTGGGATATAACCTAAGGCAAAATGGGGTCAAATTTGCGGAATAAATGTAGGTATCTATAGTGATATTTTATTGACAGGAAAAATTTCAATGTGTATGTATTTTTAGTTGCGTAAGTTAACTTTTTACTGTTCTGATAAATAGTTAATGATATAATTATTTTTTATACCCTTGGAAAGGTTGTTGCCGTCATTTTCTTTTTGTTAATAAAATGAAGTACCTATATTAAACCGCATAAACTAAAAAACTAATAATTATTAAGACCAATGAGGAAATTTTGATAGTTATATAAAATTAATCATGATTTTGTGTTTATTGGGTCAAGTAATTAAGAATTGTCTACTCAGTAAAGAATATTATACTGTTAATTATTATTTAAACGACAACTGATCAGTGAGCTTGTTTGACTACACATGTGATTCGATTGACGAAAATACTGTTTTACTTTTATATTTTATAATATTGTAATGGAAAGTGACTTCATATTTTAATGAAGTTATTTTTGAGTGTTGATGCTCTGTATGAAATAAAATAGGGAGAAAAAAGCAACCTTTGCCGAGTTTCTTGCCGATTCTTCTCGGTACAAGGTCTCCCGCCGTAGATTTACGAACCGTTGGCGTAGCTCTCGACTTTCACAAGTGCTTGTAACAGCCTATACTGAATAAATGATTTTGATTTGGTTTGAACGTCGAAGATGTTAGAAATGAAATGTGGAGCTTACTAAATGTATTTTTATCTCCTTAATTCAATGCGAACAATTATTCCTGGTAAGTAATTAAGTTAATAAGTAATTTGAATTTTATTAGTGTGAGATTTATAAAATGCAATTTATTGTATTATTGAAATGTTTTCTTACTGATGGTAGATAATTTTACTTGGCGGTTCACACACTAGTTTCAAGGCATCGCCATCTCTGAGGCCCAGGGTTCGATTCCCGTTCAGGTCAATGTACATAATGAACTTTTCTATATTGTTTCGGGTCCGGGTGTTGTGTTACCTTCGTTGTCTCAAATACTCCATAATACGGGGGCTTTAGCTACTCTTCTGGGAATCTAGGCAATGTATGTAACTTAATTGTAATTTAATTGACTGTGATATAATTGATTATTTAGGATCGGAAAAATAACCATTTTGACATTGTTAAGATACTTAATTTATTTGACATTCCTACTTACAATGATTTGACCTGCATGATTTAAACCTTTATTTTTAATTTAATATGCTTATTGTAAAAGACTTGCCGAGTGTAACATTCTGAGTTATATGGCCAATAAATTATTTGATTTGATTTGATGTATGCAATGTTGTTTAATATTTGATTATTTATAATAATTATTTGTTTATACAGTTACTGGGTGATGATGAACACGAGATAAACCACCACTACGCCTACATTCTTAACAAACAACCAGCCCTCGAACAAGAACAAAGACGCACGCGTGAGGGGTATGCGACGAGGCCGCGACGTGACCGGCACGTGGCCGACACGTGATCGAAGCGATGGGCCTCGGGAAATTGATGCATAGTCGGACTGTGATTACGGGAATGGAGTAGTCAGTGTGTTTTTTTTTAACTGAATTTTTTACTCAAAAGTCTTTAGTGTTGCTTTAAAATATTTTCAATAGAAATTATAATTTCATAGACATATTTACCAAATTATTTCGTATATGATATAATTTATTTATTACTGAAAATGTCTCTGAAATTAATATTAATATAACGAATCTACGCTTAACAAAACTTTATATAGTAAGAATATTCGTTTCTTTCATATAAGCTTTGTAACAATTACTATTTATTTGTATTTAGAAATTGGGGTTACGTAAAAATAATAGAATATTCTTAGTCAGCTCCATTCAGTCCATGTTCCCTGGCAACTTCCATTAAGTACGTTTGATTCGATTCTGATTTCGTCAATGCCCGTTGTAAAACACTATTCGTGTCGCGCGATTGTTTTTATACAATTTACTGCGCACACTCTTTACTCACTCATTTAGACATGGTGCGTATTTGATTCCCGGTTGACACATTTTTTTTATTATTATTTTTGTTATCATTCATTATTTTTTGACAAGTTTTGTTATGATATTGTTATCTGTTTTCTGTTGGATGCTAGGAGCGTGTCTCAGTTTTGACGTCTGTCAAATTTACATTATAATGACGCGAGGATGTGACCGTGAGAATATTACACTGGTGTTAAATTTTTTAATGGAGTTGTAATTATTTAGTCGAGCAAGTAAATTAATGAAATAATAGCTTTTTAGAGTACCGTTAACTTTGATGGTATTCAAGTATCTATAACAATAAGCACCTAAAATTTTTTTTATTTTTCATAATTAAATATGATATTAAAAAAATAAAATTATATTGACATTAATTTTCATTAATAATAATTTGTGCAGAAAAAAATTAAAGTTTTCGTAACAAAGTTTCATGGCAAAAGTCGAGCAATAGTACACCTATAAAATTAGTATCGGATTGGTACGGTACGATTTAATCCTAGATTAAGGATTAAATCATACTAGTAAAATCTAGTGGTTTTAAACTCAGGCATCCCCTTAATTTCTTTTCACATCCCACTGCGTCTTTTACAAAACTCATTCTACATCTCGATTGTCCCCGTTCATTCGTTAATCGTTCATTAAATCCACCACGCATCGCCTACTCCAAGAACTCCCCTTTCCAATAATTACATACGTTTTAACCGATAGCCACCCCATTTGAATATGCTCCGAATGACGCGACCTTAACAGAAGTGACAAGAACAGTTTCAAACTAATTCGGTACTTACATATTTGAATTGTGGTTGAATTTTATTTGTAGTATTGAGATT
Organism: Diatraea saccharalis; assembly: GCA_918026875.4. Classification (NCBI taxonomy): domain Eukaryota; kingdom Metazoa; phylum Arthropoda; class Insecta; order Lepidoptera; family Crambidae; genus Diatraea; species Diatraea saccharalis. The sequence goes on along the minus strand of OU893336.1, from coordinate 28,277,250 downwards.
TAAGGGTGAAGTATAGAAAATTACTAAATGAGTTTAATTGAAAAGAGTAACTTTATTTGTAGTATTGTCACCGCCACTTAAAAAGCCACATGTCGCCTGGAGGGTTTTTGATTCTTTTTTTCTATAAAGAACTTTTTTGTTTTCACTAATTGGCTTTGAAATTGTCACGTGTTGTTTTTTGAGTAGGAATCAGTGAATAAATAGAAATACATTTAAGTTTTCGATATTTTGTGCAGTATTAAAGAAGGAACATTAATGTTTACTACAACAATTTCATAAAATATGTCTGCCACTTGTCATTTCGTACGGATCGGATAAATTAATTTCGTTGATCAGTTCGTTATTTTCAGTGATATCGAGTCTTAAATCAAAATTACAAAGTTAAGACTTTGAAGTATTTTACATTACCTGAGACTCAGTTTAATATTACGGGACGAGTTTTATGTCATTATATCTTTTGATTCGAATCCTCGACTACCCGTCTCCATTACACTGGCGCCCAACGTGGGGTTAGGATTCAGACCAAGACCAAGAAGATGTCTTGTTTATTGCCAATTGTATTCTTAATTTTGAGAAGATCAATGGCAACGCATCCACTACGATGCGTTTGGTCTACGATTTCAGATGTTCAGTAACTTTTGCAAATACTGGTCAATTAGATGGGTAACCAAAAGCTTAATATTTCGAACTCCGCATTTTAAACCATGAATGGGTAACCAAAAGCTTCATTCTCCGCATTTCAAACCATCGATTCTGGCTGTTTATGTAGTCTTGATACTCATCAATCAGCTGAGCCTATTGATGAGCTCTAGCCCTTCACCTTTTGTATATACATGCACGTGGAAGGGCTTCGTCCCAAACTGAATATTTTGAATTAAAAAATGAATATTACATTACTTTATCTCAAATTTAAGTAGATACATAGGTAGATGTTAAGAAAATCTGAAACAATGAAGGCGTAATATCCAGATCCGAGGCGAAAAAGACAAATTCATTTTCTACTTTGACCCGACCAGGAGTCAAACCCGGGACCACAGAGATAGCGACATTTAGAAACCGGCTTCCTAGTCACTTGACCACGAAGGTCTTCAAATAGAGGTGTTAAGATTATGTACGTGATTTACTCAATTTAAATAAAATATCAATAAACATACATAAATAACAGTAAAAAATCTTTACTAGTCTATTAAAAGTTCAATCGCTTTTAATGGCTATTAAAGTCCACCCGGAAAGTGTGCGAAGTATTTGTTTAATGGACAGACGGACGGGCAAACCGCGGAATGCCCGGACACGGAACCAAACTTAAAATAATTGGTTCGCAATACGCTTCAGCGACCGTAGTCCTTTATACACCGTTCAAATAGTTTTGATACTTTATTCTTTATAACAATTTCAGATTATAATGTGTTTACATTTTTGAAGTCATGTGATCTTTTTTTGATAATATTCTATACATATTAAAGGATGATATTAATTAAAACAGAAATGATTACTTCATGTAAGCTGTTATTGCCAAATATTTAAATATCTATTTATAACTAATAAATAGGTTTGACTGGTAGAGAATACCTTTTTGGCATTAAGTCCGCCTTTTGCTATTTTATAGACATAAAGATTATATAAATTACTAAATTGGATACTATAAAATCGTTAATTACCCAACTGTCATAACATATGTTAACGAACAAATTATCTTATTTGTTTCTCGAATTTCATGCAATTAGTAACAATTATTTGTAATAATCTTCTGAATTAATTTACTACCAACATAAAAAATGGTGCATCAAAATTCATTTAATATGTATCTAAAATACGATAAAGATAAAAAAATATCAACCTAACATCGCCATAATTATGAACATTAACAACAAGTGTTAAAAAATAAGTATATTTATAGTAACTCAGTATCAAATTTCTTAATCGTAGTATCACCAAAAGAGTTATACTTTAACCGGTGCCCATGTATAAGTCATTAACTAATACAAATAAATTAGATTTACTGCAAAAAATGGCGGATTGCCGCGACGGCAATACCTCTCGAGGGACCTTAATGTACTGGTTGTTTATACAGGATGTTACGCTTTGATATACAGTGTTTCTGGCGGAGATAATGAGAAATAAATATTTGATGGTAGTTAATACAACCAATTCAAACAACACTATCGAATGAATGAAAATAGGTATGCTGACTGTACGTTTGGATAGAAAATATTTCTATTTTATTTATTGTTGAATTTTAAGTGGAATTAATGGATTATAATGGATGCCGTCAGTGACAATTTATAAATAATTAACGTGCATTTAATAAAACAATCATCAATGTACTCTATTTAACACTTACACTTTCTACGTTAGGTTACCAGTTATTTACCAAATACCCCGATCGATTAGTTTTAACATGTTGATAGTTAAGTTTGAAATTTTGTAGTTGTATAAAGTATGTTATGCTGTACAATTGTCAAAATATCTACACAAATCTACAATTTGTTATGCACCTCACATCTTTTGAATAAACAGATATTATTTCAACTAGCTTTAGAGTAAAGCATATCTAAAATAAAACAACAATAATTCAATCTCGAAAACAAACAATGTTCATTAGGTCCGTCCTGGTGAAATCTCTACGCTTTGTTTTCTACATTCCCAGGATTATCCAATTTATTTAATTCCAGACGTGTGTGTGAACAGACTGGCGTTTAATTAACTAGTTAGAACATGTTCAGACAATTTTCAGAGCTTCCCGTTTAAAAGTTACGTGTTTACGAAAATATTGTAATTGAAAATGCTGCGCCAACAAAAGGATACCTGCTTGGGATTTGATTGGTTTCATTTGTCTAAATTTTGAATAAACCTCACAAAATTTAGAGTATAGATTGCGATTTGAATTTTGATGGAAATCATGACCAAGCTTTGTCTGAATGAAAAAAATACTTAAAAAAATCTTTAGTCTCAGGAAACCAAGAAGTGATAAATAATCTTTTACCGGATAACTGCTCTAACCAACTGACCTAACAGAACTGATGAATTTCTTCAGCACTTCTTACTTTCGCTAGTCATAAGCATATCCCATGTCGGGCTCGTGGAGCTCTCGAACTTTTTAAGCGTCCTTTAAGATATATTTCAATATAGCATTATGAACATAAAATTGATTAAAATAATACATAAGAGCTTTGTTAATTTAGTAAGAAGGTTCATTTTAAATGTCATTTGGTGAATTGCTCGCTTAGGTTATCTATAGTGGCATCAGAGAGTAATTTTGTATTATTTAAAATAGTTCTTAAAATGTAAATTACATTGGTCATGAAAGTCTTGCGACGTCATCAGATAATGAATAGATTAGATTTACTTCGTATAGTCTTTTATTTGTCAGATGTAAAAAGTTAATTTAGTGTTTTTCCGTAATAATTTTTCAGCTGCAAGTGTAGTATAACAGGCATTAACCCCAATGCTAGTTAAGAGTTTACGGCGTTTTCTTTGAATATTTTTTCGAAACATCTTGTCATTTTCAAATATATATTTGTATTTAATCAATTCATTTCATTTTATACTCTCATTAATTATTATGAATTAACAAGAAACAAGATGACATAATTCTAAACACACTGTAGAGGAATCGCTCAGTGCTAACCTTACCCGCAATCTAATTACTTAAGTGCTTTTCTCTCTCTCTCCAGTCATACTATAAACATTAGTAGTATAGCTTCAGTTATAAGAGGAAGCGTATTTATATATATCCATAAAGATAACCCCACGTAACATAATTAATTACTAATTGATATGATTGACTAATTGATTTTACAAAAATTAGTAAAGGATGATGTTCTCAAAATAACAAAATGAGTCTCCGTCAAAATTAAAGTTGATTCCCAATGTGTTGGAGGTGTTCTCACTCTCCAAGAGTAGGGAGAAGGCGAGTAGTCGTATGCTCAATATAGTTTAAAACGATAAAAGCTGAGTCACAAAACTCTTTAAACCAATGTGGTAGTAATACAACAAAGTGGAGGCATGTGGTGAGGCTAGCATTACTCAAATTAGATTAATCATTATGAAACTAGGACTACTCTTTTAAGTGTGAGAGACTGTAAAAGAAGTATATCATGAATTAAAGTAATGTAAAAGATAGGTTTTAAAATTTTAACAGTATTTCAAAGAATTTTAATTATTATTTCTCTTGTGTGCAGAAGTCGATGGGTGTAAAGGAAGTGTCAGGTACTAAGTAAAGGGACATAGATTCTTCCGTACCAGAAAAGAAAAGTGAAATTATTAATAGATTATCGCTTGCGCTTGTGATTTGTAATGCTGATCACGCGTTAGTCACTGATGTGTCCGAGGTCATATAATTTGCACCCGTTACACCGGCCAGGGGTCAGCAACGTTGAGCGATTACTGATCGCTTTCATTTATATTTCCAGTTAATGGATGTGCTGATTAATTAACAATACTCCTCTAATACAGAACTGATTCTCATCTTCCCTTCGATATTTCTTTTATCTATTTAAGCGAGTTGTTTACTAATATGTAACAAATATGTTTATTTCTTATATCTGGGGGCCAATTCTACTAAATAAATTTTGTTTAAATCGAATCGAAAACGGATCGAAGCAGAACGAAACTACAGTTTTTAATGGTTTTTCTATTCTACTAAGTGACATACGATACAATTCCAGCTAAAATAGAACTGGATGTAGAAACTGTAGTTTCGTTCGTTTACGACCTGTCTTCGATAAACAAGATTTATTTTATAGAATTGGCCCCCTGAACGCATACTAATCATTTATATCTTCACTCTCCATTGATATCCTGCAGGAAGGTAGAGACATTTCTTAAAATACTTACACTACATATAGTTTTTATCTGTTTATTTAAAAAAAGGCAAAGATTTATTAATTTTTAATTGCACGTAGAATAAGTGGCCGTCATCACAGGGCTTGCAAAGAATTAAAAGATGTTCGAGTTTAATTTACAACTCAAATTCAACTGATAAATTGCAGATGATAGTAGGATCATAAACAACTTTTTTCAGCCTACTTATAATAAAAATACGAAAGTTTTGAGGATGTATGTATGTTACTCTATAAGAAGAATTTAACTGTTGAAATTTGGTAAAGATATATACCTTTTATCTAACTAAACTGTTGCGTATGGATCACATGGGTGAAGTTATCGGTGGAAAGCTAGCACTTAATAAATATTGAAATAATGAATATTCATGTATAAACTAATCAAAAGATTAAACAATGTAAATTATTAATTAATATCTGATCGTATATTTATGCTAACAGAAGTTAAGAACACTTTTTAATTTTCATTATTATATATGAATCTGCAATTTCGTTTCATTGCAAACTATTATTAAATGAAGCTCACGTATAGCGTGACGGTATTAATGTACAAATGGTACTAACAAGCCTGTATCTAATGTAATTAATTACATAATGCTGGGGACGTATGTAATGATGCAGGTAGAATTTCTGCCGATATAATTGCTCTGTACTCTACACGCTTATGTTGAAGAACACAACAGTATTATTAATGTAATTTTTGATCTGTAACAGTACTATTATTAAACAAGGTTTAGCGTCAGAATAAATTTACGCTAAAATTGCAATATTAGTGTCAGTCCAAATTCATATTATACAGAGAATAAGCAAACCCACTACCTTCTTAAAATAAATATTACTCCCGTAGAACCTTGTACTAGGTTAACCTTTGCTAAATCTCTATTTAATAATATAAATTACTACCAATACTTAGTGTAGTCTCAGGGTAAATTTACTTCAACGCCAAACCTTGTTTATTAGTAAGAGTGTAAGACTTTTAAATGCTTTTATTTTTTCGTTTTTGTTTCTCAACAAATTTGTTTATCAGAATTTATTACATATATTTAAACTAAAGTCTGAGTCCCGAACTATCGATATATTAGTGCAACATGTAGTCAACCATTTCAGTTAATTTGTCTGTGGAATGAATTGCGTGTATTAAGGGTCCTTTTATGAGATTTTAGAGCGAAGAAAATGAATTGTTGTGGTGTTTTGCTTTGGCGATGGTACCAAAAATGTCATTCTAAAATTGAAAAATCCGTACCGTACCTACTAAGTATTTATTTGGCGATTACAAGAACTACTTATTCATGTATTTTTTTATGTAATTCATCCTAGTCATCATTACTATTACACGCTGTTGCAAGTCCAGCCCTGAGTGACCCCTTTTGAGACAATATTCTGATTGATTTCATTACATACAATATACCACCGTAAGTACTTTTTTCACTCTTCCATTTAATTAACTGGCATTTGTTTTTTACAGACTTAAAAATGGATGTGATCAGTTCGAGGTATATATAATATCGTTGGAATGGTGTAATATTCGTACATGCTGACCTATAGGAGGTTCTGAATACGTGTGCAAAACTTTAGAGATGTATATATGTATATCTGTATGTTTGTCCAATGATATCTCGCAAATAAGACGTCACATTGCAATGATCCTTTTTTGCTTAATTATTTAGCTTTCAACTTAGGGCATACAAATAGTTTCATCAAAATCAGTTCAGTAGTTTTGGTGATATATACTATTAAAATTTAAGGTACTCATAAAGGGAGCAAAAATTTTACCGACTCATAAAGGGAGTTAAAATTGATGACCTTTTTTTAACCAACTTAAAATGGAGGTCGTCAGTTTTCCTGTCATTAACCGACTTCAAAAAAGAGGTTATCAATTTGACAGGTACATATGTAATTATGTTGGAATATTTGGCTACGTTGGGCTAAAGTTGGGCTACATTATGTTGTAGGTGTATATTATGTATGTGGGTCTATATGTTTGTCGCGTATTTACG